>WURS02035133.1:0-11462 GCA_011762765.2 Rhinocypha anisoptera
GGTGATCGACAGGCGAAAGGCATGCGCAACCCATTAGGTTGGATGGCGTCTGAAAGAGAAATATATCAACTAAAAGGACATAAACTAAAACTTAATGGTTTTAAAGTACGTATAAAGCAAGAGGAAGAGGAGATAGGCGAGAGCAGAAATGCAACACACGTACTCACCTTGCTCAGTTTTATGTCGCCCGAAAAATCGTGTAAATCATTTTTTGTTGTTAACACAACACCAGTAAAATCAATTTCTAACTCTATTACATTACGATAATAACATCAGCTTTATATTAGAATTCATATAATTTTAAATGTTGACATACTTATGGTTTATTTATGCTTTAATTATTCTTGGCAGAACTGATGCATTTCAATTGTTCCTCCATAGATCATATTAACGCTAAAACAACGCAGGGTTTTAACACGAGAAAACCGTGAACTTACGTTGCCAATTCACTACCTTAGAGGACCGGATGGTGAAAATAGGGATCATGTCAATTTTATTATGCGAGAAAGACAATGCCACCAACGCCGAATCAGAAACATGAAATTGTCATTACCTCGAGATATTTAACACTCACTAATTCTGGTCAATAAAAGTTTTATTACAACTGACAATAACAAAACAATTATTCGTTCAGGAGTGGAACAAAGGATTCCATATGCGTATCTTTTGCGCATGCACAAACAAATTGAAACAACTTTGATGGGACTAATGGGGGTAAATTCGGTCCGATATTATCCTATTCATATGAGATCGCGACTACAGAAATGGTAAAAAAATCGTGTGTGCACTTTGCAGTTATCAAAATAACAATAAAGCCATTTGGGGGTAGCGCGGTCGCCGGTTGACCCAAAGGTCGCGGGTTCGTGACCCACCTAAGTCATTGGTGCTGAGTTTGTCCAAAAGGGTTTTTTCTATGATTTGAAGTGATGCGAAATGACCATCTAAGTACCCTATAAACAAAAATACTACTATTATAATAATATATCTATGCAAGAACACACATTGAGACGAATTAGCTAATTTTCTTATCAGCATAACTTCATTGTCAAGCTTTTCCGCTGGGTTCGCAAATCCTATGGACATTTGAGTTGAAACTGTCGTCGGAGGGAAACAATGAACTATGTACCGACAAGAACGATCGACTGACGTTAAGTAGTTCATGATTCTTGAAAATTGATTTTCAATATCAACACCGAAGAGATGTTACAAAGCATCAATCCGATATGTTCAACGTCTCCCATGCGCGGAAAAAATAACAGAGAACTAAATGGGGCAAAAATTTTTTTATTCCTCGTCCGAGAAAAGTAAACAAACTTAAATCAAGCATCCCCTTCCCCTACAGTGTTCACGCGTGGAAGAAAGAATCGTGGGCCTGGGAACCACCGTCTAGTTTAACACAAACGTCTGGGTGTTGCCAGCCAATATTTCCATGTCGCGTCTCATGTTTTCTCCCACGCCGCGGGCCAATGTTTTACCCAGGAGCAGAACCCCAGAATCAAAAATTCACGACGATGCAAGAAGTGATTTTGGCAAGTGGGGCGGCGGGGAGTGAAGGGAGGGAGGGGGGGGAGGAAGTCGATACGGAACGGGAGACATGTCATGCCCGCGAGGTATTCCTTTATAGCTTTTCGTAAGGCGCGAAGCATGCCAAATCCTCGGGAGCGAGACGGGAAGTGACGTAGAAGGCAAGCCACGCTAATCGGATTATGCAACAACGTGTGCGAGGCGAGGGAATTTTTCTCCTGGCTGGCGCAAGGAAGGCGGGGAGAGCCGCCCGAGGAAGTGGGAGACGATATTAGGTGGAGGGCGGGAGCGATTGAGAGGGGGAGGAGAAGGGGGTGTGTGCGCGGGGAGGGTTTAGAGCGAAAATTTAGACGGAGGAGCAAGTCCAAACATTTAAGGGGAGTGTCGAGGAAGGGAGGGAGTGAGAGGAGTTTGGAGGAAGGGCTGAGGAAAGAAACTCGGGCCTCCAGCAAATCCACGATCCCGACTGGACGATTCGACTCGCCTCGAAAGCCAACCAGGAAGCACCACGAACGCTCTCCTCCGATTGAAATGTGTGCATTATATGCATACATATATATATATACACACACAACAAACAAATAATGGGAAATAAGGAAAGGGGTAGGAATATATAAAAGGACGAACACAAAATAAGGCAAGAAAGATTTTCTTTCTTACCACATTTTGTGTTCGTCCTTTTGTGTGTTCCTATCCCTTTCCATATTTCCTATTATTTTTATGTTGTTGTTTCTGTATGAATATACATACATATATATATATATAGTTATGTGTCTAACATATAACAATGAATATGTAAATCATAGACTATGTACATACTTTTTAAAATTTCGGTAGCACTACTAATTTCGTAAGGGTGAAGGGTCATAGACTCTGTCTCTGTCATCTGTTTATTTGTATGTCTCTCAATGTGTACATTTTCTATCATTACGTTTATATATTTATTAATGTATATTTAAATATTTATATAAACATCTGTGCGACACATGCCAATCACTTCTCGTGGAAACCATGGACAACGAATGAACAAATGTATTTACTATCATTCTCGTGAAATTTTTCTGAATGCTAGCTCTTTTTATACTATAAATGTCCGTATTAATAAAATTATATTGGGAAAAGACCCCAGAGTTTAGAGTTTACATAAATTTCAGGCAATGAGAGAAATTCATAATTAAAAATATATACGGCAATGCGTATTTCTTTCTTGTTTAAAATATTTTTGTGGACATGATGTATATATTTATACACGAATAACTGAATGAACTTTGGCATTGTACGTGTGAAACTACTTTAAAATAAGAACTATCGTACCATGAAAATTATAATGCGTTTAAAGTTTTTCTATTTTGGTCCTAATTAAATGGCTTCATTTTGTTTTATTTATCATTGCCCTGAAAAAAATCTGTTTGAATTCCAAAACATCTAAAAGGTCTTCTGCATAATTAGAGCCAATCAATGCAAAGGATACGCTTTCAGAACCAAAATTCTAAACCTGTTCCTCATACAAAAATGAAGAAATGTCTTTTCGGCTCCGAAAGGCAACCAAAGGATATAACAAATGAGGCGGTCCTTCCGTTATAAATGAAACGGGTAGAGACGAATGAAATTTATTGCGGAATTAAATTCGCATATCCTGCATTAAACATTAAAGCCTGAGCAAAAGCCTTGTCGGCATATTATTGGGAGGAACTTAGTTAATGTTTACAAAAGTTTTAATATAATTAAATAAATCAGTCAAAGCACAGGAAATGGGGAATTCGAATGAAGACATGTAAAATGAAGACCTAAAGTCAACGACTCAACCTTCTGATGTCATTTGACTCCCGCGAAGCTCGTCGCGATGAATGCGACACTCCCGTCGATGACTGCACCTAGATGCGCGATCATTAGATCACGTTTTCAGGGTAAGGGTAAGACGCAAAGGAACGGGCGTCAACGCCAAAGGCTAATCGTAAAGCAGATCAGCCAAGAGAATGTGAAGTGCGTTGCGCAATCGAAAAGAGAGGTAGAGAACAACGAGGAGTCCCTGAACTTATTTTTGAAGCAGAGTCCGAACGTAAATTAGCGGTGATAATCCACGAGGCACCAAGTGAAGGCTACATAATGAGTTCACGTGCGCCACGTGAAAACATAGCGGGTGAACACGAAATATATTTTCTATTAATCACTGGCATGCGATCAAAAAACGTTTTGATGCTGTGAAAGTGGACTCTTTCATTTGATTTATATTTATCAATTATCATTACGGCAGGTCTAGAAGGCGGTTTTAGTTTCAGAAGCCAAACTGCGATGAGATAATGACATATGAGACATAAACGAGGCTAACGTGAAATAAAAATATGAATGATAAGTTGACCACGCGAGAAGGGCTGCTCCACAAGTGAATAAAAAACAGTAGTGGAATTAGTGACCTCTTATCGTTGAGTTATACGCATGCACGATGGAAGTTACAACAATAAGTGACTGAAACCTCGGGGTAAATTGGTCGAGCCCGCGTGAAATATTGACTTCATTGCGTGCTGTAATGAAACAATACGTGCCCACCAACAGTTTAATGCGCCGGGTGAAAGTTTGATTGATAAGCCCCTTTCATTACAAAAAGTTGAAATTTAAGGTTTCCTTTTCTCCCTCCGAGGAGAAAGCCTCGGAGGCAGTTGAATAATAAATCGCGGGTAACCCAAGTAAAAAGTAAATGGATAGACATTAAGGGTTGTGAGATTATAATAAACAAGAAATATGGAAAAACCACATCATCTATCATGCTCTACTTCATGCGGTAAAATGGAACTCGTATAAAAGTAAAAAAGTTGGTTATTAAATATTTAAACAAATAAGTACGAAGTAGAATGAATAGCAGGGATTATAATACCAATAGTCATTATTTTTGGCATAGTATCTATGATTTATCCTGTAATATTAAAAAGTACCGAGTATAATACTTTTAGGGAGAATTCCTTAAGGCAACACCTTTTATCCACCGTAACCCAATTTATTACAAATATGCAGGATAAGATATCATAAAATAAATAACAAGGACTCAAAGTTCACTGTGGAGGCCGTCACTTGGTGGAAATCCATGATAGAGTGATGGTTTATTAAATAACTGATGATGGCGATCATCGCCAAAACCGGTCGTGTTTTGTAATTTTTGACCTTTTGTGGAAATATAACAGCTATTTAAAAAACCATCACTCTAACAAGGACTCAATTTTAATTCGGGAGATATTCAATACCTTTGCTCCTGCCAATTGTCAGCCATTTGGACTTTGAAGATGAATGAAATTCGTTTCCGGCTTTTGATTAGGCATTCTGACTGAACTCGTCTAACGAGCCCAAATATTCCGTTATCGGGAACGCCGTCAAATGATGGACAAATATTATTTGCATGAAAATGACGCGAGGAAGCCTAGTCTGAAGGGGAAATGTGTGGCATCCGAATACGATGGGCGTGCCACCGACTACAACCAACAAATTCAGCCCCGAAATATCCTAACAATTCTCAGAAGTAATGGTACAGGAGAAACATGTTGTAAATTACAGCCCCTTTAAGTCCGTGGAGTCGGAGAAACTGTATAGAAGTATACTTCCAGAGGTCTTATTGAAAAAAAAAGTGCTAGAATATTCGAAAAATCAGCCGGCTCAAAAAGCACACTTGGGGGACTCAAAAACTGTAAAAACAGTGAGACCGTGAGCCAAGAGGGAATCTCGTGTAGTAAATCGTTAACTTTACGATCTCTGAGTGTAATGGCCTAAAAATCCTAGACATGGGCTCGAAAACATCCCGTAGAGGAAATTAACGATTTTCCACGCAGCAGAGGCTGATAAAGGACATTGAATTTATGCGTAGACCATAAATCAGAATGTGGAAATTCAAACGACAATGTGTAAAGAGAAAGGGGAAGACGGAAAAGATAAAGTATTTTATTGCAGCGCTAACGCCATGAAGATAGTTGTTCATCTTGGGTCCATAGCTCCTGCATCATAGAAAATTCTTGCATGCGCGGAAAAACTTCATGCACAGAGATTTGGGAAATCGGTCCAAATTCCTATGCGCGCAAGAACACGTTAGTTCGTAATGTATTCCGCTTCTTAAATCTCGCATATAAATTTTTCGCCAACATAACCCATTTCACGTATATTACACTAGGATAAGAGCTATTAAAATGATAATAGGTTGTATGCATTCCAAATCGTTCCTACTTACAAGGGAATTCGGGATTACAGAAATATTACAGTAAATGGCCAACATTAATCCTTTGTCTTATTTCCCGCATACCTAATAGCTAGATAACGGTATTTTTGGAAGGACAAACCTTAAATAATAATAATTACTAAGAATATGAAATGTCATAACCTATTCATACTAACATACATATAATATGAAATATGTATCTCGCATTCAATGTTTGAAACTTTTATGCCCATATCTTGCTGGGAACTTGGATGAATCCTTTGGCATTGAAGTTGGAATGCACTCACAAAGAGAAATTCATCCGTTAGACTTCGCCCTATCTAGATCTTATGTCACATTTTTAATTTCATTATTTAATTTTTCAACAGCACTAATAGGCCAATTACAGTTGGAACTAAATCATTTTTAATAACAAGAATGAAACACACACATCCATGCCCTGGGGGGAGATTGAAAAATCCACCTAGTCGGGACTCGAACCCTCGACCTCCGGGTTGGCAGACGAGGACGTTACCCCGTCACCAACGAGGTCGGCAATTGTATATTCCAAGGTTATACCAATGGGAAAAACGTACCAAAGGTGTTTACGAGGTGACAATCCAGTTTTAAGAAAGGCTATTTACAGAGTGATTTAACAAAATTGGAAAGAAGCGTGCACCCTAAGTTAATTACTTCAGGCTTCACTTCTTGAAAGTTGATAATATTCATAATAGAGAGAGAATAAAGCACTTTTTCACAAATCTAAATAAGGTTACATGGCGTTTTACCGTGATACGGCATCTTACCTTAAACACATCACATTAATGTATAAGTGGAAATTAATTTTATACTAATTCCGAATTCAAATTGCCTGCCGCAAGGAAATTAATATATTAAGTTTAAACTATAAAGTATTAAGGAAGCCTTAAGCATACGTGAAGTTGGCGGCAGGGTAATGATCTCGTCTGTCGACTCAGAGCTCGTGGTTTCGAATGCTTGACACATGGATTTTTCATTCTCTACATAGGGTATATATTTATCTCTTTTTCTTCGTAATTTAAGATGTAATATTGTTCCCCCGTAATTGGTGTAGTGCCGTGTGTGGTCGATTGAATGCTAAAAAAAATTAATCTCTTGAAATTCGCAAAAGGTGAGTGTAATAAAACCGCACCAGAATTTTTCATTGCGGTAGCACCAATAGAAACTTACCTCAATTAAATTCATAATTCACGATGTCATTTGTAAGACTTTTCAACTACGGATGTAGTCACACGGTAGGGGTGTAAGGATACTTCAGCAGGATTGACTGTTATTCCACATACCGCAGGAGAGAACTATGACTAACGTAACTATTTGAATGAATTATCTACATTCCAGGGCTTATATTATAATCAATCATAGGGCTGATTCTAGATCACTCCGGACCTTTTCTTGCAATGATACCCTAACAAAATCGGAAAGGCTGCGGTCTCTCTTGGGAGGAATACGAATTTTAAATATCGAACACTGCGACAGTGATACAATTACTTAATACACCTCGTTCGCATGTGTTTATAACTACGAAAATATTTTTCGATAATCTTATTCTCGTTATTCTTATTCTTGCTTTACAAATACGACATCCTCCAAGCACATAAAGTATCACATTAATAAATTTTCATGGCAGAGATTGCCACGAATGAATCTAATAAATAAGAAAATAGCTCCTCTGTAATTTATCGATAGGATTCTGTCCCCTCCGAACGTTCATCATGCACCTTATAACTGGAGGGAAAATAATTCCTCCTAATAGTAAAACATAATTCTTCAAAAATGTAATTGAATTCCATTCATTTCATTACAAATATCATATTGGAGTCGATAAAGCTATCTACTTTAGTTTATTACACAATCAAATTTCGTAATATTAATATTCTCCATGAAATCAGGAGTAAGTAGAAAATTTGCTAAATGGCTATTAGGAAAGAAATTTAATGTACTTAATATTTAAAAAATCTATCGCAATAATTTATAATGGACTTCAATAGAGTAATGATTAAGTCATAAAAATATTGCCTTACTTACGAATGAAGGACCATTCCACATTGGATGGAAAGAGTACTCACCTGTAAGTAAAATAAAAAATATTTAGATTTATGGCCACCAGAGAATGCAATTAGAAGGCATAATATAAGATATATATCATAAAATAATGAACGATACACAAAAATATATACGAGCTCATTTGAACTATTATATGGTTAATGGAAATTCGATGCATATTCCATATATTGGCCATCAATTATTGCATATTTAATGCATATGAAACCACTCTATTGAAAGAAGTGTAGGAGTAAATTCATAATACCAATGCAAAATGTGACTTCGGTTGAACCTGCACACGAGGCATTTCTTGAGCCATCAAAATTGCCTATATACCACTTGAGTCGAAGACCAGGTTAACAACAATAAAGCATTGTAACTCCTCCTATCTACGTTATCTATAAACGAACATTTTTAAGCAATATAATCTTCCACCCGGCGGAGGAGAACTCGTACCAAATCAGGCCTGAGCTCCCGGATCGAATGGATAACTGATAAAAATCTGTAACTGCATCCACTGAATTAGGACCACACGAAAAAGGCAAGTATTTTCAACTTTAGCACTTGCGCTAACCTGACTTGCCCATTATTGTCTCTTCGCCTCCGTGACCCTCACTACTGCCCTACTTATGAGCACTCTCTTCCTACTTCTACTTCTAAATATTACCCTTCAAGCCGACGCAAGGGAGTGTGGCAGGTGGTGAGCCACCACCAAACATTCACATTCACTCCCAAGTTCAAATGTTAAGAAACACATTACACTCAGAATGAAGCAACCGTCATGCAAAATAAAATAAAATAGCAGAACACCACCCACCACTTGCGGGACAATGTTAGACTTATGAATGCTAATCGTTTCACAATAAATATACAAATCACGCGAAGACAAAATAAAATAATATTTAATATATAACATGGGAAACGAGAGAAAACATGCAGGGTGAAAATAAAATATACACTACTCTTTCTAAGGATCCCTAGGACCTAGTTTATTCTGATCTCTAATGATTCGGAGGAAAAATGGCATTTTAAATCTATTAGTTCTACAATCTATCTCCCTGATTTTCCGGGTGTAATCTGGTCTACCATAGTATGACGGGGTTTTCAATATGAATTTAACCTCCTCATTAAAGTAATCTGCTTCAAATTTATACAATAACTTTAACCTATATTTCATCCCACGATCAACGAGTGGTTCCCATGCTCGCTGATCTCGGTTGGAACGCCATCCACCTAGCAGTCCCTCCCCATTCATGTCCTCTATATTTCTGTTTTTGCAAGGTGGCTTTCTTTCCTCCTTTACCACTCTTTTTAGAACGGAGAAAAACGAGGTCTGAACCGGAGAGGTGGAAATGTTTGTTCATCAAGATTTTTCTAGGGAACAGCTACGTGGTAACCCCTGCTAGACGGCGATCATGGTAAATGTGACCGCGAGTGCAAAGTCTTTTACTCCTTGGTGGGCGTCTCCTTTTCAACGGAAGGCTGATTAGGAGTAAACAAATATAAGAACCATGGAGTCTATGCTCGTGATTTTACGCCAACGTAGTCCGTAGGCTCTCATTAAAATTCTAGGAGAGCTACGGTGCTATCTAATTTTTTTTGCGGACGGTTTTTTGCGCGTTCCTTTCGGGTCCATTAGTTGTCAGATTTCCAGGGGACCGTTCTCAAATTCGAATCGCTTTTCCGTCTGTGCGTTCCGCTGGAGGGACAATTTTACAAATTTAAATGCTGCTCGTCCGCGCGGGGACCACGCATCGCTTCGCACGCCTTTGTGCACGCGAGCGGGGGCAACGGGAGGAAATGATGATCGGGGAGGAATGCAGCGGGGTGGGGAAACCCGCCCGCATGTAATCCGTTCCGGCCTTGAGTTGTGAGCCCACGCCTCCCTCCCTCCCTCCCCTCCCCGCCTACATCCAAGTCAAAGGAACCTGAGGCGTAGCTAATCCCTTTGATAAGGGGCATCTAATGAAAGCCAAGGAGACCCCACCACACAATGGTGTACTTTTCATGTTCATAAGGACACGTGGAACATCAAAGGAAAGCCAAATCGTCAGGCTGGGCCAGAAAGAAATCAGCCTGAACGAATGCCTTTAATAAGATCAATGAATTAGGGCCTGTATTCACAGCGAAAATCATAAAGACGCCTTGTGTAATTGGATACGTAGCAACCTCCACTCGTGTTGCCTCCATCGAGGTCGATAAAGAGATATCGATGGTTCTCAATATAATCACATGAAGCCATAACCATGACTTTTAGGATACGTGTATCACATTCAACTTTCTGTCAGAAGGGCCTCGGGCGAAGTTCACGTAATATTGGGCCGATGGAAGGCTTTCCGCCCTCAGATTCAGTTTGGCTTCAAAGCTGGTGAAAAAAGTTTTTCTTGATATCTCCTACTCGATACTTGAGTGTGATTCAAGGGCGATGTACCGTGGCAAAATAATGCTTCAGGTTACTTATTTTTCACACCATTTTATACCATGAAACCATCATCCGGGAAAAAAAACTGTGGTGACCTAATGTTGTGTTGATTCCATTTTGAGGGTATTTATCCTTCATTTTTCAAAAGGTCTAACGCCAAACAACGTCAACGTTAATAAGGTCCTCCCATTCCCATTTTTGTTGAATAAAATCTCACTAACCTGTACCCATTTTTTTCGTGAACTTCGCCCTAGGACTTCTTTTGACCGCATTCATTACTTAGCATTATGAAAATAAGTAGGTAGCTCATTGCTGGAATATTGTATGACCTAATAATTATTTCCTTCTTTGCAACAATTTGAAATTGAAACTTAGTCTTAAATCTAAAATTAATCTGATGGAGAATCGTGGTGGTTATATTTACATTGCAAAGGGGTACAATATAGGCAATGGGTATGTACATTTATCACCTCTTCAAATCATTGAACAAAACCATATTAAACTTTAAATTAGCCGGCGAGCGCGATACCACCAGGATAACCCGGCAAACCAGGGAGGAAATCCCTTGGGCATTTATGTGTATGTATTTGCGTGTAAGAGGCTCTAATGAGGAAATACTGATAAGCATAACATCCATATACTTACTAAGAACGACTACCGCAGTTTAAAAATAAATTATCATTAAAACCTATCATTACCACTTTTTAATGTAAAATACAAAATAAATATCGCCCATCAGCTACAATTTATTTTCTGTAAACTGTTTGGCAGAACGTTCCCACTACACCAAAACCATGATCACTGCGTAAATTAATAAGCTCCAAGAGATAGAATTTAGAGGATGCAGTTTAAAAGAAGGAATGGCTATTTATAGTTTATAGGTCGCCTACCATTTTCACAAAGTCCGATGACCATACCGCGTGCAGAATTGACATTCAGAGTGACCAACCGAAGTCAATCGAAAAATCTGAGGCCTCCACATATTATACGGTACGAGTATATTCCGTGGAACGACACCACCTACACTACCTCCCTGCATTCCGTGAAAACGAAAGCTTCGAAAACGCTCTACTTATCGCTCGTCCCTCATGATTTATAAATAAAGCACATCCCCGAGACACTCCCACCCACGCTCCCGACGAAGCGTGAAAGCAAACAAAGTGGGGGGGGGGGGCGGGTGTGGGGGGGAGAGAGAGGGAGAGAGATAGAGAGCGGGGGAGGGAGGGAGAGAGAGAGGGAGGGAGAGAGAGAGGGAGAGAG
>WURS02035143.1:0-26640 GCA_011762765.2 Rhinocypha anisoptera
GGGAGGAAGGGGACCGTGGCCCAGCATTCGTTTGCGCCATTTACCGTGAACCCTGCTCCACCTCTGTTGCCCTCTTGCTTCTCTTCTTATCCCTTTTCCTTAACCCCCCCAACCAGACCCTCCTCATTCCTTTTTTCCATTTGCTCTCTACATCTCTCTGCCCAAACTTACACCAAAAAAACTCTCCCACCACTCTCACTCACTCACACACGCACACACGCGCTCACGCTCACATACGGTCTTCCTCCTCGGACTACATCCCTTTCCAAAGTCCTCTCTCTCTTAAACCCTCCCCCCCCTACCCGTCCGCCTTCCAACCTACTCCCCCACTCCTGCTTTCTTCCACTCCATCCCTCCCACACTCTTTCACGTCCATTCAAATTTTATTTCACCTCTTCTCTCGCTGCTCTCCCGTCGTCCCACATGACCTGGAAGTCAGCCGATGGAGAGGAGGAGGGAAAGAAGAAAAGGAAGAGGAAGGAGGGGAAGGAATGGGGAGGGCGTTTTTTGGGTCCAAACACGCCACGAAATGCGGTCTGATAATAGGCATGGGATGACGAGGGGTACGTGGGGAGGGAGGAAGGGGGTGGAGGAATGAAGGGTGTACATGGAGGACGGAACAAAAAGTGGAGAAGAGAAAGGAGAGAAAGTAGGGATGCAGAGAAAGAGGGTGGCTAGTAGAGGGAAGAGTGACAGAAAGGAAGGCCTTGGAGAAGGAGATGCTTTGGAAAGAAGCACCAGTCACTTTTAGAGGGATCTTGCGAGAGCAATGGTGTGAAATGAAAGCGCAAAAAAAAGAAATATTTTTTGTCATTTGTGGGAATACTCAAATATTTTATCAGGTTTCAAAAGAGATGGTATCAAAATTATAAAAAAATCATTCGTTCGTGTTGGTTGGTTGAAATAACCACAAAAAGTTGTTATGTGCCTATTTCCTTGTGCAAACATGTTGTCTTTTGACAAAACATCAGATTAGGTCCATTCAATTTATGGGGGAGAGAAAGAATTAGTAGACTTCACAAGATGAAAGATCAATTAAAAATGAGGGAACGAGATGAAAGAGTAAAGTTGGAAATCAAGACTATGAATAATCTGCTATATACTAAAAAAATAGGGATTTTGAGTTAATTTTTTCTCACTATTAGTGTCGTATAAATTGTGATATTATTCAACGACTAACTTCATTTTTATAGCAGGCTAATACATTGAAAAAAATAGGTAAATATTACTTGGGTATATGAATCATTCGCGATATGCAAATATATCAAATTTGTGTCAATTTTCAATCACTATTTAATACATGCTTGTTCAATATCTTATCCGTTTCACTTTAATTCTGGCTTAATACATATGCCACGTCAGATGAAGAATAAAGAAAATCTGAAGATGTAATTAGTTAAGTGGTATACTTTCAAGAATGTTAATAATGAGTTGAATGTTAGAATAAACAAAGAATTAAACCCATAATGGATGTTTAAAAATAAATAAATACGGTAAGAGAAGAATGGAAATTGGCAACAAAGGGAATGGCAAATCTGGTCCAGTTAATTTGAAAATTTAAAAGAAAGTGAAACTTGCCGTGGAATTTGAAATCAAATATAACTTCGTGTGTAACTCCACTTTGAAAAATATTTGTAAACAATAACCTAGCAAATTATCAGAGTTCCTTGAACAATTTTAATTCCTTAAAATGAGAACGAATGCTCATTGCCAAAGTGCCAGTAAACTAAATTACTAACTTGAACCTCGCTTATTCAAAAACCGTTTGCGCCTGTCGCCATTCTAATTTCAGATGAATGCAGTCAAATAAACCAAATTAATAGCCTAAGGTAGTATATATTATTCACTAAGTATAATAATATTACTTCACAGAAACTGTGTTGTTTCTTTAGGTAAATTTTAGCTTCTACTATGAGAAAATGAATCTTACTCTTCCCTTCAAGCATAGTAAATTGTTCATTATTTTCATCAAATTAATTACTCTGACTTTCCAAATATAATGATATTTCTATTGCCTTTCGGAAGAAATTGCCCAAAAAAGTCTTTTCTGAAGAACGATATGTCGCCATATATAAAAAGAATGACTCCATAAAATTTTAGATTGTCTTTGAAACATTGGATATTTCAGAGATCCAAAGAGCACAAATAATCCGATATGAGAATTTAAGATACCAAATAATAGCTTGTTGTCATTGCTAACAGAGAAGTTGATATTCCCAACAGTAGGTATCCTCAATAAGAACTACAAATGGAAATCAGTATTACCCTGAAAAGAACCAGAAAAAAATTCCAGAAAACAAACCAGTCAGAAAAACCACCACAATAATAGACAATCTTCATTCAATCACAATTGTGGAAAAGATAACCTTAACCTCCTTCATAATGTCACAATGATATTCAAGAAAGACACAAAATGTACTCAAAAGCCTAGGAAACAGATCGAGGTATAGGTGAATAAAATTATAAATCTAACGTTCCTGAAACTACATTGAATATTGGCTTTAAATGCTTATTAAAAATAATTTTAGTTAATACATTTAATATTTAAAATGTCATTAATTTCGCATTACTTCAATCGGCCTAAAAAGAAAATGCTTATTTTTAATCCTCTCCTTTTAATCCTTAATATTTGACTCTCTCCGGGAGTCACAACGAATACTTGACTTTGTAAGAAAAGTTTAAATCTTTTAGTGATCAAGTGAAATATATTAGTTCAATAAAATCAAAAAGATCCCTCATTCTGACGGAAAAATAAAAAATACACGTTTTTTCTGTTTTATTATAAATATAAAGTATCTGTCAAGGTTAGTCTGCTGTGTCATGATCTCACCTGAAAACCGTTAGGTTTTTAATCTTGTGTAGCCTCTGGTATAGAATTTTTTTAAATCTGGAGATTATTGCCGTGGAAATACCGAAACAGAATTAGTAGCCCTTGAGATGATCATCTCACAAAGGGGTTCAAAGGGCTGGAAGCATTTAAATTACTAAATTGCAAATACTAAAGTCTTAGAATTTTGCCAAGAACTACAAAAATACGTAGGACAAAAGGCAACCAGCTCACGAAAAGGGACGGGCTGCAATGATTTCACATTCAGAAACGTACGCAGTCATCTGTAAGTAAGACTTATGAGATCGAGAATGGGAATCTAGGAAACGATTGGAGAGGGGAACGAAAGAGGAAGTAGAGGGGAAGAAGGGCCGTGAACGGACGAGAGACAGGAAAGCTCCAAACAATTTAAATAATGGAGATAGGATGAGGGTAGAGGGGAGGATTGGGCCGGTGGATATTGGAAATTCCACTTAAACGGGAGTATAAAAGCGTATGATATATATGCATTTGTGCGTGCGTCCAATATTTATGTCTCTAAGTGTGTGTGTGTGCGTGTCGCAGAGGAATGCGTTCCATAATAATTCGTGTAGCAATGCTTTCTTGACGCCGCTGACGTGGGGACGTGGTTCGGGGAGCCGTGTGTCTCCCGTGAAGGGGGTAAAGGGAGAAGCTTCACGCCCACCAGAAACTCACCGAAGGACGTAAAACAGGAGTTTATTCTCTTCGGTGACGTCCTTTTCGGCTTCTAAGCTGTCCTGCAGACCAGCTGCGACGTGGTCAACACGCCTTGAAATGGAGCGTTTCTCGTTTCTTGTTCAGTATTTTCGGTAGGAAGATTCTTTTAATTGAAAACAATTAAACACTGTTACCGCGCACTTAATACTCATGAATCATTTTCTGGGAAATAATTGCTCTTTTTTTAATACTACTGCTTAATCTTTATAAATGGTAACAGCACTATGATTGAGATCATTTGATTATTTTTCTTGAGTACTCTAAAATTTGTGTTGGAATTTCGGCTTTTAGCCACAATATTTAAAAAAATGTTTTCATAAAATAATCTTCAGATTATCATTATTTAACTACTATTTTACTTTGGTTGAAGAATGTACAAATAAAACTGAATGTTAAGAACTAAGTGAAATTATTGATTTGGAGAAGAAAAGCTTACCATATGCATGCACTTATGGCAGGGACTTTAGTTGTCAATCTAAAAAAATGTTAAGTAAAAAAATATACAGTGGAGCGTAGAGTTGTTGAGCTCAGAAACAAGGTCAGTGGAAATTCAAGTGTAGGATTTTAAGATGGGATGGTATAGAAATATGGAGGAAATACTTTGACATGTCCAAGAATCACTGAAAAGATTTCAAAGGGAGAAAAATAGACATCTTGTTGTAAAAAATGTACACAAAAACTAAGAGGACCTGAAAGGTAATTTTGAGGCTACTATAACTGTTTTTATTTAATACATTGTTTCTCTAAACGCATTATAAAAGTATCCCTTACCAGTAATGTGCAAAATTAAATTAAAGGAGGAAATTTATTCAAAATAAAAATGTAAATGGATAGAATATTCACTATCCGTTTGGTTACTAAGCAGAAAACAATCGCCGTTTCTCGAATTTATGAAACATAATTTTTGACTTCATTGTATTTCGATGCTCATCGTGAGTAACCCATTAAATGGAGAAACTCTGGTATAAATCTTTCATAATTTTGCCGAATATTACCGTTAAACAAACACGAATTAGGTAAAAGGCGATATAACACAAACATAAAAAACATGTTTTAAAAACTAACTACAGCGGCACTATGATTAAAATTAAATAATTATTAGTTCATTTCACGGCTAAATATTTGTGCATTTTCAAGGCTCCTTTCAGGAGATAAAAATAATTGGTTAAAGCAAAACCATAATAGATATTTACAAAAAGGAAAGCCAAGACGTATCAAAAATTATTTTAGAGCTGGAGAGTTATTATTAGACAAAAAACGATATGAATTTACCTTCGTCTATAGAAATGAAACAGGGACAATGTACATGGACAGCAGAAAATACTATTGCACCGTTTTCTTTTCTGATCATTGAAAAGAAAAAGTAAGAAAAAATAGCAAAACACTGAACCATATTGCATGTGATTTATCAAAATATGGTTAATCCCAGTTCTTAATTCGGAAAATCATTGGTATTTTATAAATCCCCAAATGAGTTCATGGTTAACAAAAAATTTCTTGACAGGAGTCGTTCTGAATCATCATATCTTTTGTATCCCCTTTTGATGTCTTTTCAAAAATTATATTATAAAATTAAAAGATCTCTAATCAGATTTATTGCCATCATACGATGACAAAAATATAAATTTTGCTTATATGTTACCGTCTTGAGTTTTATGTATGTAATTCAGAATATTTTTTCAAGTTTGATCGACACTTATATTAGGCTCTTTAGACCTGTAGGAAAGATATACACAAGAATGAGAATAGAAGGAAGAATAAGCTCAGGAGAGCCTCCAGAATATGTTTCAATATATATTATTAATTTATATCCTTTTCTTAATTTAGGGCTTTATATAATATTTCGGTTATGCATGCTTCGAAACACACTGTACGTCTTTCTATTTTCACGACTCTTAAAAATACCCTTTTCCCATCTCGAACGTGGCCATTCTTTGTTCAAAATAGTGAGTGACTGAAACCCGAATCCTGAATCTTGGAGAGCTTAGTCGAAGCGATGGTTTATATAAACCCTCACCTTCTGATATAGGCAAAAACTACACTTTTCTCCTTAAAAAGAAACAGCAATTTTATTGTGGAAAAGTCAAGGTGATAGAAAAGGCCCCTCATCTTTGGATTCATTAAATTTTATTGGCAACTATTTTGTTTTTAACAATTTTATCGAAAAATCTTTTTTTGATAAAGGAAAATCTATTAAAAATAAATAAAATAGGTGCATATAAAATGTATGGAATTAAAAGATATAAAATAAAATGTTCTTTTTTGAAATCGGTTTATAAATGACACTGATATTGAAATAAACCTTCAAATTGATGTGTTCTCTGGTTGCTGTTAATAACTATGTATATAATATTTTAATTTGCCTAATTATTTCTGCAATATCGGCATACTTTAACAGTATGGAAAACCTAAGTGATGCGCAATTAGTAGTCTTTTTATAATTCCAATTGTCTATCCCTTCGAAGGCAAAATTTAATAACTTCGGTGCAAACTAAAACTTGAATCTGAAAAGTGCGTTTAATTCTTGAAGAAGTAAATAATCATCCTGTAATTAGTTCATCATCATTTTTGCATATTTATTATTATAGCTCTGAAAAATGTAAAACTTTAGCTTATAAACTACCTATAAAACTTCTAGGTTTTTCTCTAAATATGGTATTCAAACTCAAGAATTCTATGGTAATTATATTTCGCACAATCTGAAAAAAATTCTCTTTACGAACTTCAGAACCGGAGATAATAATATTTTGCTTTTAATCGTTGTTTAGACGTTGTTTTTAGTAATTAAGAGAGAAACTTTGCAAAGTATGTAGATAAAACGTTGAACTAAAAGATAAATATCATTTAGTTTTTATTTATACAAAACTATGTATACGCCAGTCTCTATAAGTTAGACTATCCGGTGGATCATTGCGCGGCGGCAGCAGAGGTGAGGTGGGGGGTTACCTGCATGAGATACTGAATGCTAAAAGCAGAGCGGAACTTCAAATCAGTGGACGCTGATGAAAATTTGATATCATGGCTTCTAAACAACGCACAACCTCTTTTAAAATCTGGGGTACCTCACGAAATAAATAACATGTAGCACATGAAAAAACATCAAATCTCAATATGCTAAGTGGAAAGTGAGCATACATTTTTGTGCCGTATTTATTTTATATTGGATCGAATGAGAAATCATTTCCTTGTTGTATATATGTTGCATAAATCTTTCATCTTTAAAGATTTATATAAATGGCTAGGATACAAAGCATGTAAAACATACCTCAAACCTGTATTCTTGTCATATTATGCTGCATAAGAAGCAAGCAGAAATACGAAATTCTCCTTCAAAATTTTATTCTGGGAAACATTTAAAGAAATGAAGTTGAACACGAAAATGAGAGGGTACCTACATGTTACTTTCGGCGATTTCATCGTCCTACTTCGGAATGACACTCGGAGTCACATGCTTAATTTTATCTCAGCCTGTCTGAATAAATTAATATGAGGAATTCAAAATACCTCTGCTGTATTCGCAATCCTTTCACGACATGAATAATACCCGGAATGGCAGCCCTAGGAATTTCTCCTCCTTATTATTATCATTTACACAAGAGAGTCACACTTGGACAAAAATCCTCAAAAATATGCCTCGCATCGAAATTAAGTGCTTTCCACGTTGGTTTTTCTCGACAAGTGGAAGGACCAGTCTTGCCCATTGTCCGTCGCCCGCACGACCCGACATCTCCCCCAGCATCCGAGCAAAGGTCTCTCACACGCCCACGAGTGGCACGGCCATTATTACCTCGCATTAAGCCCGTATCTCGGTGAGCTATTATTCCCAACCCCCCAACCCCCTGCGGATGAGCAAAATATGGCCCCGCGGAGCCCTTTTGGGAATGGTTCAGAGGGACAAATTCCCGGAGTTATTCGTAAACAGTTATGACTTATAAGTTAATAGGCGGCTTAAAATATGAAAAAAACCACGGAGACGCAGTGGTTGAACTGCTGGGCATGAACTATTTCAATACAGATTTTCATCCCAGTGCGTCTTACTGTTGACTTAGAGCATACTTAGAGACAAATTGCTATTGGTAATTCCAAGGCGGAAAACGACGTTCTGGTCACTTTTTCGAGAAAACATCCGAGGACTACGTCGGTGAGGTAGTTATTCCCTCCTCAGTTAAATATTATCATAAATAAATACCTCAGAATAATTTACAACCGCAACAGCAAACTACCCACTGTAAGCATACTTGTAGTATTTCAGTGCTCTCATTTTTCTTGGGATATTAATAAGCTTCTATCGATTAATTCAAGAGGGTAATCCTTTCGTTGAATTCTATACTCGGAATTTCAAGACCTTTCTTGGGCATGGATTCTACATCGTTCTTAATCCAAGGAATTTTACCAGTAAAGGTTATTTTTTCAATAGAATATGAAATCGGACCAGAGAACCTTAAAGAAATAAGCATTAGTTCATTTTCCTCCTTAAAGGAAGAACATTACTTGAAAATGTGAATATGGAAAGCAATACAATTACAATGTTTTACAAAGATACTCGTATTTTTAGAGGCTCTTATGAGCCTAAATTTCCTCTCACCCTCCATTACCATCCTTTTATACCCTTCCTCCCGGTCTTAAGAGCCTAATAGTTAAACATGACTTGAAATAACACCTTGAAAAAAATAAATTTTGATGGTATTAAACATACTTTACTTCTAAATACAATTAATTTAAAATTATACTACGACATATATCGATTAAACTTTAACTATTATAAAATTTGAATATCGATGAAAAACGATCTATTCGTAAAGCTGAATTTTAAAATCCAGGAGAATGGTGATAATGTGATCCGTCTAATTGATTATTCTAATTTTTTCTTGTATTCTTACATTAAAAGTTTCAATGACTCATAAAATATTTACAAATCAAAATAACCTTGAGATTAAAGAAAAACATCAATATTAGCATGGACATTTTAAGAGTTCCCACTTGTAATAACAGATCTTCAACGATACTTCATTATATGAATATTATTATTCTACCAACAATGGAATAAAAATTCTATCATGAAAATCCAGTGGTAAGCCGTCAATAAGATCTTTAAAATAGTTTTTTTTTCGATAAAGTGTGATATTTGAAATAACTTTCTCAATTTTTCCTTGAATTTTTTTTAAGAGACTGATTATGTAGTAAATTCAAAATTATTTGATACTTTTTCTGACACCAAATGACAAAATTTACCTGATATCGAATGTGAAAATCATGAAATAATGGACAATATTTAGGGAATTATAACACATGTTAATTTTTAGTTAGACTGGCGTTTTGTAAATGTTATCGATGAATTTATCAGTCGAAAGTAGTCAAAATACAATTCTTAAGATAAAATTTACTGCTTGAATGTTACTGAATGAAGTAGGTTGAAAATGAATATAAATTTACCTTAAAGAGCTCACCCCGAATCAAATCCTATTAATATACAAAGATTCATGCTTGTGCCTCAGTTCCTCATTACTCAAAATATTTTTGGGGACCGTTATATTTTTGAATTATTGGAGCGGAATTTTTTACGCCTTTGTATTTTATTGGCAGCATTCCAAAATCATTGGTATACTTTCTTTACCACTTTACCGAATTGGCAAATATAGTATGAAATGAATCGTCCAGCCCTTAATATACGGAAATGTTTCAAGGGCTTTAAAAGCACCTTCCTTGGGCGAGGGAAGGAAAATTATCTAAGTTAATCTTGTAACGATATATTGTACTTTAGTTTGTGTCTCTTCTACTTTCATCACTCTTACTGGAGTCTTCTAACCGTCATTAGTCTCGTAGAAATGATGCGATAGCTCAGTGTGGTAGGATGGAGGGTCAAGAGGGGAATGATGGGAAGAGGAAGTAAGGAAGTAGGGGATAGCAAAGCGAAAGGGTCACTGATTGTTGTTAAGTTCGGGAAATTCGAATGAGCGGAAGGAATAAATTAAAGTTAATCCTCGAGTCTTCATCCGTATACTAAAGGTATATTTGGGTGTATAATCGAGGTAGGAGAGGAAGAAACAGCGGACGAAAGCAATATCTTGGAATAGGTAGTGTGTTGACTATAAAAATATATGAAAGAAGCAGATTGGAGCAAATCTTTTTTATCATCTCTTTACCTCAGCACATGCTATGTGACAATGTCAGAAGAGGTGTGTCGACCTACCTATATCATGAATTCGATGAAAAACTTCATATTGATCGAAATGTAATTTAATTGAAAAGACTTGAAACATGAATTAAGGATAGAGCCAAAATTTCATTATATTTTATACTATGGCGCATAACTATCAGGGCGAAATATTAAAGTGTGAAGATTGAGTATCTCATTAACGATATCAAGGTGTAAATTATGATTATTAAATAACGTAGACAATTTAAAATGAAGGAAGAAATCTCTGTTGAATTGCTTATTAGTTTGGGGTATGGCAATGAATACTTTGCAAATCCACAGCAACAAAAGTTTTCTTTCTACATGTTTCACCACACTATAGCAGCATTAAGACACCCAAGAATAGACAAATGTTTTTTACTATGGAATTTGATAGATTTAATTCCCGTAACTTGAAATATAATAGCACAAATTATCGGCCGCCACCATCTCTCTCATCGTACTACCTTTCTTATTTTATTTATCACTGTTTAACCTATCCAATAATAATGTATAAGTTCGAAATTTTTTCGGCAGCAATTTGAACACCAATAGTATGGAAAATAACTAATACATTCGAAGCCATTTTAATTGAGTGCTGACAACGAAATACATCTGCTTAATGTGAGATAAATTTGTATTTATACATTGGAGATTCTTCGCCAACTTTTATATCCTCTTTTAAAAGTGTAACATACCAGAGGGATTCAGGATACGAGACGATCATTATTTCCCCTCATTTCGGCAGAGAAGAGTCGAAATAAGGAAGTACCACTAGGAAAACCGTGCCAGCATCACTGACAGTAACACCTGAGCTTTGAGGGTGGAGTAAATGAAGGAGAGGGGGCGAAATAATGGAAATGACGACCCAAGAATGGAAAGAGGAACTCTTTAAGGACCTGTCTCCTTAAGAGAGGGGAGGGGGGGAGAGGAAAATGCGTGTACTGTGGAAACGGAGGGGGGTAGAACGGGAGAGTTGATGGCTCAAAAGAAGTTAGAGGAAGGGAGGTAGGTTTGGAGATGAGGATGCGTGTGTGTGTGTGAGAGAGAGTGCAGTAGTCGTGGTACTCTGGTGGTAGTAAAGACTGAATGGGGAATTCTCGCTAAAGAGGAAAGATATGGCGACGGAGAGGAGGAAGAAGGAGTTCGAGAGAGGGAGGGAGGTCGAGAGGGAGGGAGAGAGAGAGGGAGGGAAGAGGAGGTGGAGAGTTTCAGAGAGAGAGAGCTGGGAGACGAGGGAGGGAGGTCAGTAATAGATAAGGAAAGTGGGAGGAGCAGATGGGTAAGGAGTGAGGCGCTCGAGGGGCAGGGGGGAGGGCTGTGAGAAGAGGGGTGGAAGACGCCTTGGAGACCGAAGCATATGATTGGAGGAGGGTATGGAGAGAAATATGAGTGAGGGTAAGGCACAAGAGGGAATAGATGTTGGCAGCCGACACTTGGGAGTCGCAATTAATAGGACTGCTCTGTGACGGAGCCGACGCGGAAGAGAGCTTATGGATGTGTGAGGGAGAGAGAGAGAGAAGACTAAGTATATATGGAGGAAGGAGGAGCCGATGGAAGGAGGTATGTGAGAGAGGGTAGGGAGGAAGCATCAGAGCCCCGTCGAGGTTGTTGAATGTCTGGGGTTACGAAGGGGAGAGGGAAAGGAAGAATGAAATGAGAGAGAGTCTGCAAAGAGAATTAAAGGAGAGGGACAAGGTGAGTTCTTATGGCATTGTGATTTTTTTTCTCTTTCTTACCATCCTATCCACCTCTTCCCTAAGTTTCTACCTTCCCCACCCCTCCGGTTCCCTTGTCCTCACACCCTTATCTTTTTCTTCCGCCACTCCAAACACTCACTCCTTTACAGGAATGATACTAGATGATTCTCGCCCTGCCCAAGATCCTTTTTCTCCCTGCACTTCCCGAGTGGTCTGTCTCCCCAGCGAAGGATCCCTTTTCGAAGTACAGACTGCTTATATTCACTATAAGTGATAGTCATCATGGTGTGGATAAACACACTCCCTCCCCACTGCCCTCTCGGGACAAATTCTCCTTCCAACATCACCTATTCCTCCTCTCCATCTCTCCCCACCCTTCAGGAACCTCTCTCACTTTCTTCTCCGGTTCTTCACAATTCTGCCATATTTAATAGAAAGCTAATGGACTACTACCAGCTTTATTACACTTCAATGCGACTTTTCCATTTAGGATATTTGTAGGCGTTATCGCAAAATCCAATTTGCAAAACTTATAGGCACTCCAATTCATAGTGCACCAAAAACTCGCGAAGATTAGCCTCTGAACAAATATATCATAGTGTCTAGGTCGTCATAACTATTAAAATATTTGTAACATGTATATCTAAAGATTAAGTAAGTACATAAATAAATAGAAAAATTCAATAAGGCATACTTATAAAATGTGATACTTGTGGAATTCCTGGTAAAATAAGAATCAAATGGTAAAGGATGTCAATTTTGAAGACGTTTTTTCGTTAATAGGATTGAATAGGAAAATTTTACATTGTAACTATGACGTACTGCCGGCAGAAAAAATAAGTCACTGAATTTTTGGGCATATATTTAACTAATTAAATCCAGATTTACTGATTTAAAAATAATTATTTCAATCTAGACTTGTTTTCTTCGCTCTAAATATTGTGAAAAAGTTCTAAATACATCTCTTTGGCACTCTTGGTTTCATTAAAAATTTCAATGAATTGGACTCCACTACTCTTTCATATATTTGAATCTCTTCGTGATCAGATATCAAATGTTGCATGTAGCATGTCCCACGGTTCAAAAATGAACCAATGACGTTGACGTTGAAGATAAATTGCCTTTTTTCTCAAAGCTATGCCGATATATCTCGACGATTTTAACGGAAATCAATTAAAACAAAGATATACACTTTTTGGGGAAAATTGTAATACATGAAAAAGTGTGATTTGTTTGCATTTTGATTGGCTGGTTTGCATTAATGATATTGTGAATTTGAAATAGATAGAAAGGAAGTAAAAATAGGGTATTTTTGGATTTTAATAAAATAACATCCGTTCCATTCTCATAATAACAGAATAAAATTACTTAATGTTTAATAGTTGTCAATTCAGCGGCCACCATAGGACGATGGAATATATTATACAAACCATAGGTTTTGAATTACCCCACTGCACTACAGACAATAAAGGGATGACAGAGTTTAGAATGATAGCAATCTACCTCTTACAAACCATGAACGATCGTGTTGTGGGAACTTTGCTTTTATCATGCCTATACGGAATTTAAATCACATATTGAACCGTACGAGTTTAATCATCTTCCATTTGTCATGAAAAGTATAAGAAAAAAATTTTCACGGAACTGCACGGATAGAAAGACAAGAAATAAGGAAAGGGATAGTCAAAGGGAGAAACACTCGTGTTGAAAAAGATGGAAAGATGTAGATTGTAATTCATAATTCTGCAATCCCGGCGAATATATATTATATATGTGAGGGTTATTACTTTGTACTTCAAAGGGATCAGTTACATTCCCTGTGCCTCCTGAAGCGATACCCATAAAGGGTACACTAATCAAGCAACTAGGTATAGTCAATGTTTTATGTCGCTATTTGATGGAACTCCTTCACTATGCAAAAAGAAGTGTTAAAGTGGCTCTGTTCCTGCGTAGAATGTAACTCTACCGCTATTAATTCGTTTGTACTCTGTGAAAAAACGTTGTTTTTTCTAACACTTATTGTACAATACTCTAGTTGAATTTAGCTCGGAGGCGAATAGGAGACGTTATTAGCTTTTGAAGTCGTTCTCTTTCTCTGTAGCCGAGAGCTCTACTTACTGAGCTACCATGCCTTATTGAAATATGCATACCATACACAAAAATTCACATATTAAATATTCACATATTAATTATTAATTTCAAATATTTATTTTAAATATTAATTTATTCAATACTATATTATGCTATAATTAAGCCTATAATAATCCATTTATCAAATCCCTAAATTCACTAGAATATGACCTCCAATAATACCCACATTTTTTAATTATGGAAATATTGATACTTTTATCACAGAAACTCCTTTATTGAAGCCTATTTATTTAAAGTAATTGAGTCCTACAATTGTCCAGTACACACTTACACGCATTATTTTCTTTCTATCATTTACCTTTGAAAACTGCAGATAATAGTTTTGCTCTGCGATCTCAATTACCTAGGCTATTGATCAAATCAGTCTCACGCAGGTAGAAGATGTAAATTTTCATGCTATGTTCAGGATCAGCCCAAAGGCATAATTTTTCGTCTAAGCAAAGCACATTTAAATTCACTACTCCAATAAGAATATTCTTGGGCACAACGAAAAACAGGAACGTTTGACGGCTTAACTGACCAAGAGCTCCCGAAATTATTTCACCCCAGGAAAAATCGGTGGGACCTATCCAGAAACGAAGAAGATCCCCGTCTTCAGTCTGAGGATACGATTTATTGAAGGATCCTAGGTTTTCCCAGCAAATAGACTGGATGAAACGCTCGCGTGTTTATGACCGGCCCAGTGGTTCGTTAGCACCGACGTTTCGAAGGCAAAGTCCGCCATCTTCTTAATGGTGAATCATTCTTTTCAGGGCCTTCGAAACGTAGGTGCTAACTAACCCCTGGACTCGGTCGAAAACCCGAGAACTCTTTCTCCCGGCTTGATATAGAATCAAGAGTTTGTATCTATTCTGACTTATGGAAAAAGATCAACTTCACAAGTAGGCAGATCGGCTACAGTCTCTCAATGTGAACTCAACAGTGGAAATAAGTTATCGAAACCACTTCACTTGTATTACTCTAACACGATATACATTTTATCACATTATACTAGTATAAAATTTTTTATCTATTGTTGGTGATAATTGATTTCCTCTCTATAACTTTGGTTTCTATTAATTTCCTAATTTTTTTGTAAATTTGTAAACACTGTCATAAGAATTAAAAACCTATCACGATGCATTCATATTTACTTCTAACATGTCTTATTACTACACCTATCCAAACAAAAGCGCTTCGTTTTAACCTATACAGGAATTTTTATGTATAATTTTAAGCATAATATCCATGCACCATGACAAAAGTCAATTTTGTTCAAATGTAGATCCAACAGGTTCTTTTGAATTAAGCATTCCATAATTTCATAAAACACAGGTTTGACTTAATCAAACTTTATTATAGTGTATACCGTTTTTTAAACCTATCGAATTTCAATATTATGAATCTTAAATGACATTTTTAAAAGACTATTTTTCCTGAATAACGTGGCATATGTAACGTTATTACTTAAACTATACAACTTTTCAGTTTTGCATGTTTTCCACCTCCCACATAAAGTTAATTATTTTCTTCCCATATTTATCCTCCTCCATACTCATAACACATGTCAACTATTACCATGCCTAACATTTCATTTTTCTTTGTAATATATGCACGTATTTGGTGACACTTCCTATAAGTTTAACATTTAAACAAGGGAAAATTACTTATTATTATGTCAAGAAAGTTTTTTCCCATTATCACTATTATATTACATATTCACTCAGTGCCCTTCCACTCATCTACCTGTTGAATCCATTTTCTAACTTGTGGTCAATGGGAATGATTCACAATAAGGAGCCGGAAAAGGCGACGAAAACTACTCCTAAGCACTCAGAGGACTCATAGATTTTCTCCAATCTGTTATTGAATTAATTTTATGCGATAAGCAATGGCCAAGGAGAAATAAAAGCTTTAAATAACCTAATATGCATTAGAAGCTGATTTATATTGTATTTCTATTATTTATATCTCAAGGAGTTTCAAAAATACTTGATTACGTAAGTTCTAATTGTTTCAAGCTGCAAAATTCACGCCTTTTAAAAATAATTATTTATGATGAAAAAAATTGTTCATTGTCTGGTGATTTTTACTAATTTATCTCTCACACCGTTGCTTAATTACTAATAGCTTCGTGTGAAAAAATGAAGTTGCATTTTAATAAAATAATGGTACTTGTAACAAAATAAAAACTATAGTTGTTCATAATGATTTTTTCAATATTGATTTGAAAACTGAATTATGGACGCCTAAAGGTCCGGAGTAGCCCAAGGGGAACCGCGATGTCTCGGAGGGTACCATCATTCTGCTACTCTGTAACTTTTCCTTCTCCCACTTCCTGCTCTCTAAATGATCACGAACTCTCACACAGTTTCAGTGTCTTGTCTGAGCGATATCTTGATGCAAGGAGACGTATGAATCGGGATCATAACACGAATATACTGCAACGAACGTAACATTAGTCCACGTCACAGTTCACCGTCGAGATTCGAACCTACACCACCCCTGTTGGGGGTAAGTCATTACAGTAACCTCTCCAGCGAATGGTTCCTCCACACACACACACACCCTTACCATTATTTCCCAGTTTCTACTTGTGTGTTCCCGACAGGGATCGAACCGCGTCTCCCACGGTAGAACCAAACGCGCGGCACCATTCTAACCGACCACCATCTCCTTCACATAGAGAAGGAGAAAAAGAGATACACCATCAGGATGACACTCATGCAAATCAACCCGCAGAGCGATAAGTTATATCTTGGGACTCCTCCTCTCCCTCCCTCCCGCCCCTTTTGCCGACCGAGTCTCTCTCTTTACCCCTCGCACCTCCCTCTCAAGCGGCCTTCCTTCCTCCGTCCCACCTCCTTCCTCCTCCACCGCCCATCTACATCTCGCGTCCTCCTCATTTTCGCAACCGACGGACGCATTCCCGCGGCACTAAATCCCTTTAGCGACCACAAGAGCCATTAGCGCATGCGGAGACGCAGAGACGCATTTAAGGCAGAAGGCGAGGGAATAAAAGAAAAAAAGATACTCCGTATCGCCCACAGACGAGTATGGGGCGTTAGGAGGATCCTTTTCTCATCCTCTCTCTCTCTTTCCCATCCCAGACAGTTAAACGTGTCCTTTGCACTCGCCGCAGTATTGGTTCCACCCGGCGGCGTGCGGGCCAGGCGAGGTGCGGCGGCAGCGGGGAAGACAGCCAACCAGAGCCACACGATGCGAGAGGAACACTGAGAGTTCTAGACCCGACCATAAAACGCGAATCTTACAATTCCTAAACTATTCTATTTCAAATTTCTCTCCCGTAAATGAACTGCACTAACGTCGACGGTACTATAGCTCCATCAAAACTCGAGAGGGTGACAAATTTGGGGAATAAGGTGGGTGCACCAACAAATCACAAGTCAGGTCTCTTAAAGGTCTATGATGATGAAGGCTAATCTACTGGTCAAGGTAGGTTTTTGATGAGTTTTATCTAAAAATGGCCTCGTAACATATAACTTTAATCCCTCTTCAAATCCGCATACTTATTACCCCCCTATCATTCTGTTCAAAAGCCCTATTCTCCTCCTACTCCTACCCCGCTTACTCAACATACTACCCTCTATTACAAACTTAAAAAACCCATTGCCTCTGAGTACCCCTCCCATCTACCTTTCCTGTCTTTTATGGATCTCCCGCAGCAAACGCCTCTCCTCCCCTACCATTCTCAAAACTTCATTCGTCTTTCTCTGTCGACTTCACCTTCTCCATCCGTCGCCAAACCCACATCTCAAAAGCCTCCAATCTATGCTCGTCATCCTTCCTCATGGACCAGGTTTCGGATCCATATAGTGCTACGCTCCATATTAGGCTTTTTACTAATCTTTTGATTATGACCCTAATGATTTAGATGTGTTACTCTTCCGTTTGAATCTTCGAGGTTGATTCCCATCAACGATGAAAACAAGTCTACCACGTGAATACATATTGTACGCTCTGCCTCAGAGAAATTTTATGGTGATAATTGTGTAGTTGCGGCTTCCGCCAAACAACCTTGTGAACTAGTTAAATATGTATTTGTTAGGTACAATGTCGTTGAAGTATCACGCGCAAGTTACCAATCAAGAGCACGAAGATTATGAGGGGTTGCGATGATGAAATGGCTGACAGGGACAACATCATTCCGTGCTAAACAATGAATCGGATTAGGGATACATTGCCGAAATGAATTGGAAAACAAATGTATTAATCTGTAGCCAATGCAATTATTCTTTTGATCTTTCGTAGTAGTGTAACACTGTTATCAAAGCACGTGATCAGCATACGCGGCATATTACTAAGCAATTTATATATCCTCAAATTTAGTCGCTTTTACATCCTACTGAATTTCCTTCAGGTTTAACTCGATGAATTCTGAAACAGACAATGGCTACCTAATTAGTGCATAGAATCCTCGTCGAATGACGGAAAGGAACACGAATCAAGTAGACCGTCACCCAAGTGTGAGAGTGCTTTTTAAAACATTTTTTATAGGCAGGGATCCTTTACTGATTCATTTCTGGTTAGGCGATATTTTAAGAGAAATACTCCCTTCCAATGGGAAAGAATCTTCCCGTGAAGGATGGGCTAGCACTTCGAATGACCTCTAGAACTGTCGTTCAAAGAGATCAAAAGAGATCGTTCACACCTGTAGCGATAATTTTACTGATGCCAATCAGATCTAAGGATGAAAAAAATTAGTCCACATAGCCTCTGTCCCTTTGTATGGCGACTTCAGAAGAGTAGCCAGAAGTTGATCGTCCATTTCAGGCGTTTTTGGCGGGTCAAATGCTACCGAGAACACCAAGAGGAAACGAGTTTAATAATACCGTGGGATAACAATGGAGGACAAACATATATCAATCCTAGAGACTACTGAGCAGCCCACTAGGGAGAGGGTCGTGCTTGGTGGGAACCTCCGCGAATATCATAACGCGAAATAATTTATCAAGCGAATCTATCTGTATAATGTATCACCCAGTGAGGGACGCAATAGTTATATTGATGATGAAGGGTAATTTACCGGTTAAGGTAGATTATTGATGAGTCTGAGCTTAGGTTGGCCGCATAACATCCAACTATAATTCCTCTTCAAATCTGCGTACCCCCTATCATTCTGTCCAATATCTTTATTCTCTCTTCCTACCCCTACCCCGCTTACCCAACATTCTACCCTCTATTGCAACCTTCAGCAACCCATTGCCTCTCTTCTCTGAGTACCCCTTCCATATTCACCTTTCCTGTCTTTTTTGGTTATCTCACAGCAAACGCCACTCCTCCCCTACCATTCTCAAAACTTCTTCGTTCGTTTTCCTCTTTCTGTCCACTTCACCTTCTCCATCCGTCGCCAAACCCACATCTCTCAAAAGCCTCCAATCTATGCTCATCATCCTTCCTCATGGACCAGGTTTCGGATCCATATAGTGCTACGCTTTATATTAGGGTTTTTACTAATCTTTTCTTCAAATATTTATTTAGAGAGGGATCCTGAATAAAGATTCTTACTTCTGAATAGAAATTCTTACTAGTCATCACACCACGAAAAATATATGACGCGTCCCCGTCAGTCCCTGCCTCTTACCCCTGTATAAAGTGCAACTGTGAATACCACTGTATACAATTAATTTTAGAAAGATGACACTGCTCGTAAACTTATCCTTTGTTAAGAGCCCATTTTAGTCATACTTAAGAAAGTTAAATTCAATGGATGGTCAAATAAAACGAAAAATATTGTAAAATGGAATATTGTAATTAGTGATGGGACATTCAAATTCCTCGAACAATTCCTCTTTTTCGAATCCTCGAATCCCTTGGGTTTCATCTCGAATCCGAATCCATGAGAATCCAAGTCTCTTTCACCCTCGGGACACGGAAATTCTTACTCTTTTTCGGATTTGCCGCCACCACCTTGACTATAATTGATAACATGGATAGAATTGATCGAATCGATACTTAGCGAAAACGATAAAACCGTAGATTCCTTGCTTTTTCACTTCGTTTCTTCACTTTCGGGATCGAGTGAAAGGATAGCTCATAAAATGAATACCTCTAAAAAATTTGTTCGCGTGTTGGACTGTAATCTCTCGCTGCAACGGAAAATACTCCGAACATGTCAAGTAAAGTGTGGAACTATTACACAGTATCTGCCACTAACTCGAGTTTTGCCATGCATCAATATCACGCGGTGCGAAATCTCATACCACGAGTTCAATGAAGAAACACTTGAATAAACATAATAAAAGCTTGATAATATTTGCTGAGGAAGAAGTGGAAAGGTGTTTGGGAGAAGAGCTTATTCCTCCTCAAAAAACATATAGCTTACGTCACACATACTGAGTCTAGGCTGAGTATTTTTTGGGTATCAGATCTTTCTGGAAACCACAGGCGACACAGGGATAGGAACTGGTCCCCTACCTTGGCGTGTTTTATCTCGTTGATGGATTAATACTAGGTGAACTCTACAGTATAAATACTCGTAATATACCGATATAACCTTTAAATTACCTTCATTTTCTGAGCGTTAAAAGTTCAAAGTGAAGATCATTACAGGCGTTATATTCTCGACAGTACAACACTCAAACTCTAGAATGGTAGGTTTCTCGAGGGCTGTCAATATTTCCAATCGTGCAGTTCACATTGAACGCTTCTACAAACTCCCCCCCTAATTTTTCGAAGTAAACGTTTTAAAATCTTTCTAGAAGATCGCCTTCTACATATTGTTTTTTTAAAACGTGGTCATTTTTGGTAATGGAATGTAAATGTGACTAATAAGAATTCGATAAAGCAGCTTTAAATTATTCCATTCTCCATTTTAAACATTGCATGGTATTTTGTGTTTATAACAAAATAGTATGCAATGCATTTAAAATTAAATGTCGTGAGTCTGAGGGAATTTTTATTTTTGTACGTTTTTTTTTATTTGCACGAAAAGGTATTTTTCCCTTCTTTTGGGAGTAGTTGAGCAAAAATTATATGAAATAAATATGCTCTCCTCTCGTCTGTACTGAATATATGGTTGGATGCAGTGAAAAGTGAATCGATTACTACCTTGAAATCCTATGGGATTTCTGAGGTCCCTGGACTCCGTGTGCGCCAGTCACTCGGTCACCGTACCCTTCCATCCCTCCTCCATCTATCACCGTACCCTTCCATCCCTCCTCTGTATTTTATCTAAGTGGAGTCGACGTCACTTATATATGTCCTCCTGATATGTCTTTGGTAAAATAATTGAAAGAAAAGTCTCAAGAGACTACCTAATGATTTTAGAATCAATGAATGCTGTTTAACATCTAATCGAAAAATATGAGTTTCTATTTCCAATTATAATATTTCCTTGTTGTAACTAAATACAAGTTCTTCAGTTTTTGAGCATATAATCCGTTCTCAGTTCGTGCTTTTACCCAACAAAGGTAACCACTTTTTTATCATACAGCTCACTCTCCAAGGAGTTGGCAGAGTCTGATATAATTTGAAATCTTAAATCATCATATGATATTCTCATGTTGGGGTGAAACATATCTTGATTAGGTTGGTTGAAAATGCGTTTGCCAGAAGGGGTAACTTGAAGTTCCTGACGACTCGTCATGCATGAATTTTGGGAATTCAAATGGGTTTATAAAATTTAAATTAACAGCAGTAAATGCTATAGCGGGTCACTTTTGTTAGTTTAAGATTGATTTATTGAACTATTTAAGTGTAAAATGCCTTGTAAAACCGTTTTTACCGTCTTCTATCATTTATTCAGTAATTAAAATTTCGTTTTTTATATCTAACATATAATTCTTCATCATTAGCTAATTTTATTAGATATATATCTTGTTATATTCCTTATATCATTTTGGAGCAAGCATTTAAATTTTATTTCTCGAGGTATTAACACGAGTGTCTTTTGCGTGTACTAAAATCATCATTACGAGTGATATCATGCAAAGTACGTCCTGTTATAAACTAGACTGGGTTGATATCGTTTCCGGAAAGTAACGGAGTTATATGAATAACTTATGAACTAAATTAACAGTTTAATCGCTTCAAATTAAATACTTGGCGTTAGACTACAAATGGAAGACAGTGAAACATTTATACCGATTAAAGATGGACGTAGAAACTAATTTTCGTAATATTTCACATCTTCTATTTAATACTCCATGGTTCCCGTTGAAAGAGATAATATTTAACTGAAAGTTTTAATTTTTAGATTTTGTCCCAAGGTAACAACTAAAAAATAACGTTGAAATACTCATATTTAGATTACCAGACAAAGAAAAAATTTTTCGTTCAACTTGCAACTTATTCTCTAGCCTCTATGCGGTAAAATAATGAGTAAACATGTAAAAGAGCACGCGTGCTTCAATCGCTGGACCCTAAGTGGACATCGTTAAATTTCAAGGCCCCTTACAATGCATCAGTTCTCTAACATAGGCAACGCTTTTATCAGCAAGTGGGAAATGTCATTTCTAAGCGTTTCGATAAATGCCACCTTGATTATCTCGTTCTTCTTTCGACTGCTGACCGATAGAAGTGACGATTATCTTTAATAAATGGCTGTGTGTCCTCAGTGTATGGAAGACATTGTCAATACTACCTGTGATAATTAATAATAACGGCAACGTAAATTTGTTTGGCGCTTATAACCTCTTTTATTGACGAGTCATACACTCCGTAAATTTGCGGGATTTTTCATTTTATAAGACAATATTTATCAATAATATTTATGCATCACGTTTAGGTGTGAATAAAGAGATTCTTTTGTGTAAGTAAATCATGCCCTTCTTAATTATGAGTTATATAATGACCTTTTAATTAATACCGCAAATAATTTTTTCCTGGAAATTTACTCGCTGGATAACCCGGAGTTTAGTCAGTCATCGTCAGTTTCGGCTTGCTAAAGACATGGATTAGCACCTTCCATCATAATTTCTGTCGAGAGATAGGCCTAATATTCATAAATACATAAGCATAATTCAAGAATATATTTATTTTAAAAACCATTTATTCATAAAAACTGTTTATCCTGTGATTATTTCCATTGTAGTTTATCATTAAAATGAAACATAAAATGTCTGTAAACTCGTAAAAATTAGCAGAAAATATTGGGTTACTAGTTTGTTTCGTAAATATTCAGTTTCATTGCGCTGCGCCTTCGTTAAGAAGTAAGCTGTGTATTATTACATTGTGTGCCTACCTTAATACCCATTCTGGAAGTTGTTTCTATGATTTATCGCAGTGTACACCTTTTCAGGCTTTATTGGATTAATTGATGGAGGATTAACACATATGGAAATAAATATAGCACTACTGTTTTTGACTCTACTTTGTGGAGCTCCATGTTTAAAGGTTGAAAAAACACGCAGCCTTTCTCGCATAAATACGAGTATTAATTGTGCGCCGGTTTCATCACAAAAGTAAACTCATCAGGTCTTTTTATAAGTATAGCATTTTTCAAGACGATTTAATTTATGATATTATTTTCATTTTTAAAACATTCTATATATAACGAACATCGTTTTTTTCATCTTTGCTTTTATTATAGCCTTGTACACCTTATTCTTTAACGCATTACTTAAGAACTATTATTTAAGGAAGTTATTCGTCGTCAATTTTTATATGAAAATTGTTCCTTTTCAATTATTGATATCATGCAAATCGGAATTTATCAATTGATTTAATTTTTGAGCATATTCAGCGACCTAAGTTTCAAAACGGGATAGAAGAACAGATCTAGAGAACATTCTAGAATCCAAATCTCACCTTCCACTCAGATTTTCTTCAACGTGGAGCAAAACAGCCATTCAGGCAACGTAACATGAAATGTTAGGTAATGTGTACCTGTTCCAGTCAACGGTCATGAAAAAAGTCTTTAGTTATCGATTTATGCATTCATTATTGAGTTAACTTACACACGATGCTTTAATAACGTGGTTTCGATTAACCTTTCTTGAGAATTTGTTTTCCAAAACCTCCAAAATCTTCACCTTTTTTTCTAGTCCCAATTATTAGTCATAATTGTAAGCCATTTATTAGTCATGGGAAATATCTTAAAATCCATGGCGCTCAAAGGATCACAAACAGTATCATTTTCTTCATACGACATCACTCTGGACTTCATTTATGTACATTTCGTGTACTTCTAGTGTGTCACGAGTATAGCGTCCAAAAATAGCGTATTTTCAGTGTCCTACTGAATGGTCACACTGCCGTCGCGGCTCTATCTGCTACTGTGGGACGTGCTTAGTGCCCAATTGCACACCTATTACAACTCTTTTAAAGTAAATACTTTTGCTTGTTACTTTGATCTAACGCTGGAAAATAATTGATTATTTGTTAATTTCTCGACCTTTTAATGAGCTTATAAACCGAGCAGGTCGAAGGGATCTAGAAGTGTTTTTAAGATCCATTGATATTATAGCCCAATTTAATTTCTAGGTGTTTCAAAATCACGTTTGCATATGAAGGAAAATTCATTCACGGAGGCCTTTTCGATAGTTAACGATTTAACAATTGTTCGAATACTTTCCCCAAGTTTAAATGGGACGTTGGTTGCCTATATGGGAGGATGTACTAAAATCAAAAAATATACCTTACGCGCTCGTGCAGTCTTACAACAAAATATCCTTTACGTGGTCATTCGATATCAAAGCGATTGAAAGCCAATGAAGCTGCAAAGTACTTAGCCACTTATTCTATAGGAATGCTGGTCGCTACGTAAACTGCAAGTAGTTAAGGCACTTACCTGCACTTGAGCTATAAGGTCTTGCAGCTCCTTCTGCAGTGCAACAGTCTCATCATCCTTCGGCATGTTGGCGGCTGTGCTTCTTTAACCAATGAGTGAAAGTGGATGAAATTTTCTAAGTTACGTAACAGCTCTCTTCCTGCCAGGAATCTCCTTTCTGCATGGACAGTTACATAAGAGCAATTCTTGAAAAATATCTCCTCAATCATATCCAACTCAGACAAAAATAGCATCGGCTAATTTAAAAAAAATCTCTTATACTTGTGATTTATTTATTATAATAGCCGTATACATAGTAAAAGTTGGAAACGTTCACAAAATCATGTTTATATTGTATATATTAGTCTTTTAACCTTCTAGAAAAATAGTGACAAGGAACCCTCCTAATATTTTAAAATTCAAGTTAATAGTGTCCTTCGTCATATTCAATGAGTTATCTGAGAAACGCAGAACTGTGAAAATTAAAATTTCTTTTTTCTTACAATTATTAATTTTTTTACACTAATAAAATTATGACACCATCTCAGAAAATGTTTTAATTAATCTATTAGTCCTGTTTCTTATGCCTCCTTAAGAATTATTTTTTTTACATTTTGCATATTCTCAATTTTTCATAACATTTTACCAGCATTTTTTTCTAATTTAATGAAGGTAAACTTTCAGAGTACTTTTCTGATTTTAATAGTCTATTTTCAGATTATCTGTGTTTTTGATTTTCATTCTTTCGACAGTTAAATGAGTATATTAAAAATTCTTTTGTTGAAATTTAAACAATTAATTTGCTAAATAACGCTATGCAAAATTAATTTATTTACTTGTTTTAAGTTTGAAAAAGAAAATATGTAATTATTCCTTGCATCATTTTCACCCTCAACTCACGATCTTCCTTTTGTCTTTAAGTACCATTTAATTGGAAGGCTAAGAAGCTGAGAAACAGATTATTTTTCTTAAATTGTTATATTTATTTATAGTTTTTTTAGATAGGCAGTATTTTTTCTAACTGCTGAATTGATGACATGCATGCACTAGACGCATAACTGAAGAAATTTCATCCTCCTAGTTGTGAGAAAGGAGTTTTATCTTTCTTCTAAATGACGTTTTCCTTATTACATTGATCATTTGAGTGTACTAATTTAAAATGGTCTTACTAATTTAAAAAGCAAATAAAACCACTTTAAAGAAAAAGTTTATCAAATAATTCATATTGTGCAATCGCCTAGTTGAACGTGATCATTCTCCGAACTTGAAAGTCATTTCCAATCAACTGTCTTTAGAAATTTGAATCATAGCTATCCCTTAGTACAAATATGATTTTCTAATTTTCATAATTGAATTGAGAAAATAAACCTTTTCCAGATGTAAATTATTATAGGAGACGAAAAAAGTGATCAATAACCAATTTATGTGAGAAAAAGAGGGAAGTATTCTCCCGAATAATGGTGTGTTTCATCATAATCAAGCGGGAATATATCGGGTGAGATAATCACGCCATTAAGTTGTTCGAATTAGTTTAATGTTGCCAACTTATTATCTTTATGATTATTTAGATCCTTTATTTTTTCTTACGAGATTGAAACTTGATTTTTGTTCACACTAGACGTTTAATATCTTAATATTTTCTATTTAGTATTTTCCCCGACCAATTTATTAAAACGGCATGTTAGATTAAATTCGCAAATCACTAGCGAAAAAAATGTTGAAAACCAAGTGAGATAGTCCAGATACTTGAGTACTTAGGGGTTTAACCCTCCTAGGGGTTAGATTAATTGCATAAAAGCGTCTTCGGAAGGACTTTATGACCCGGAAGCGACCTCACCAGGGATAAACCCATTGTGGGCTGACCAATCTCCGTATTCATTCCGCGATACTAGCTACTGATGTTTTCGTAATTGCACAGGCAAAGGAATGCATCGGAAAGAAAAAAAGGATCATCGGATAATGGGTACACACACGTTTTGCTATTTTCCGCCGACTTTCCCAGCCTCCGTTGCCTCATTCAACAGGAACTGCTCTCTCTCGCCGACACCGCCCGAAATGATCTTCAGGCCAAGGGACAGAATCCGCCGGATCGGGACTGTCCACTTCCTCCTGAGGTCTCCGAGGTTCTTCTTTCCCTCGGTGTGGTCCCTCTGCACGCTCGCCTGGACAGTCCCTCCCCGGTGCCGTAGGGGCCGCTTAATTTTTCCTCGCGCTCGGTTTTATCTCACGGTCGCTATGGCGCCTGCCTCCAACCGCCTTAACCTTATCAGCATCGCCGATTAGAGCGAGCGCGGCTTCCCAACTTAGAAGGGGGACCACCGCTCCCTGCCGTGTCCAG
>WURS02035144.1:0-11461 GCA_011762765.2 Rhinocypha anisoptera
GAAGCGACCAAGTATGGTCCCGAGGAGCGAGATCAATTGTGGCGGGCTGCCGGCCTGATTCAAGGCGCAGAGCTAGCCAATAGCTCTGATGACTATCGTAAGTGGAATTCTACACTATTGTCTGCACGACTCCCTCCACTTTACTCCTACCAATCCGTACCCTGCCTCAAAGCCCACCATGTCATACCAGTCAGTATTCGGATGAACCCCGCAGCGGGGTGCGCGCTCGCTGCGCTCTGTGTCGCTGCTGTGTGTTATACGGTGATGTGCATACATGTCACCACGGAATAACTGCCTAACAATGCATGTAACACACAAGGGTGTGTGCTGACTCAAACCAGAATCCTTGAAGCCTCCTTTCTGCACCATATTCTTTCTCAAGTAAGCATACCTTGTACGTAACATGTAAAGTAGGGTTTCCATTGATGGGGTATAGGTGGAAAGCATGCATAAAGTCTGTATTAATAAATGAATGCAGTTGACACTGAAGGACTACACTTTAAGAATTTTACAGATACAAATACACAGGGTTGAATATCCACGATGAATGACGATGCAATGTACTGTACATGTGATGGTGGAATACCCATCACTTGCCTGCTGATGAAGTAGCTCCCTCCTGGGTCCCTGCGGTTCCCTGCTGAGGATTGGTATCATGATGTTCAGGGCCGATTCAAACTTCTCCAGTGCCAGGGCATACTGACCCTCGAGGAGGTACTGCTCAGCATACTTCCCAATATCCAATGCAGTGGCCAACGAGGGGGTGACGGCTGACATGTGCTCTGTTATTGATTCAAACAACAGCAATGTGATCGTCACCATCATTGTAGCGAAAAATTAAATCAATGTGCAAGTGAGAAATGCTACACAAAGAGAAAAAGTTCTGATGAACTTGAGAATCATTAGAAAAATTTTATATTCCAAGGAGGGATTTGCTTGAGTTTACATGCGAAAGACAGCTAAGATTTTGTTAAAACAGCTGCTAACCATTCAACAAGGCAGTGCCTCCCAAACAGCGACTAGAATATTCAGAGTCCAGGAATGAATTTCATGATGGACATAGGTAATGTGGGTCAAGATATTGCATCTGTTAATGCTGCCAATAGGCATTTTTCATACCGACCTAGCTTGGATAAGGATGACGAGGAAGCAATGATATCATCCACACTTGTCCTTTTGGACTTGGTGCTGCCTGAAGGATCGGAGATATGCAGCAACCTCTTAAGGTCCTCTGCTCTGTTTATATACTCGTCCACACGGGCCCTCAAGGCCATCTGCTTCTGAGCATCTGTCTCGCCTAGAGGAAGAAAATTGAACAATGAGATTTGAAAAAGGGAGATATTAGTGCATATAACAATAGGCATGTTCTATTCATCAAGCACACCGGATCAATGAATATAAGATAGGCTTTATATTAACATCACACTATTAAGACTGTAAAAGGCCTTTATAGCTATCAGAATACAGACCTTGTTTAAAATATTTTGGCCAGCAAACCACATTTTTATGATCAAGTCATAACGGAAACAGTGGAATTGAGATACAGTAAAACCTTACTCTGTAAAACTCCCACTGAACAAATAAATGCTATTGGTTTCATCAACTTCCTGTGTAAATATATTGATGAATACCTCTCTCATTAAATTCCTACTCTACAATAATTCCCATTTAACAAAATGAAATATTGGCTGCCCTATAATGTTTACCTTTTCACAGCAAAATTTTGCTATAACTTTCTTATTTCATTATAATTTGCATGACATTTGTAATTTCAAAACATTAGTGCACCAATCAGATTCATTGGACACAAGAAAATCAGAAAATCTTTCCTTTCAGTGTAATACACTTTCAGTTTAACGTGCCTCAGCCACAATGGCCTGGTGTGGTTGGTTCAGCAAGAAGTTAACAAAAATATTGCTTTGCATTGCACCCCTAGGTCTCCTGTAACCACACGTCATTTTGATCCTATTACTTAATTTATTTTAGTTTATCCAACAATATGAGTTAATTACAGGACAAACCATTAGCATACTTATATACTATATATAGCATACATATATATATAGATAGATATTTATTGGATGTAAAACACAAATGTGCACTTGTCCACGTCAGATACAGATATGTACAGAATACAAAAAACATGTACAAAAATAAGAAATAGGGGATGCAACTTAAACATCTACAAAACATTTACAAACTAGACACAATACATTATAAACATAATCTTTGAACATGTTAAAAGTAAAGTACTTAATTACAGAAATTCAACTCATGTTTATCACAGACAAAGAATTCTTCAATAGAATAAAAGGCTTTTTTTATGAGCCAATTGTGGACAACATGTTTAAACTTGTTAGAACTAACATGTCTTGCCTCAAGTGGCAAACTATAAAAAATGCACAGCTTGAGTACATTGTAGGCATTGCAATTTTTAGTTAGCCGGCAATAGGGAACATTGAGAAAATCTCTGTTTCTTGTGAGATGGGAGTGCACATTGGCACGTGTCTCCAGGGAGTTTAAATTAGCATTTACATCACAAAGACATTTGAATATAAATAGACTGTAGAGGGTCAGTATACCAAGCTTAGTGAAGAGAGGCTTGCAGTGGTCCTGAGGGTGGGAGAAGGAAACGACCCAATCCCACATATTATCTCTCAAAAGCCTCCAATCTATTTCCTCATCATCCTTCCTCTCTGTCTCTTTCCAATTCACTTCAACTTCTCTTCCCTCCATCCTTCTCTGTCAAACCCACATCTTGTCTGTTAAAAACCTCCATTATATCTGTTCATCGTCCTTTCTCACTCTCTGTCCCCTTCACCTTCTCTTCCCTCCATCATTCTTTGCCAAACCCACATCTCATCTCTCTAAAGCTTCCATTATATCTCCTCATCATCCTCTCTCTCTCTCTCTCTCCATTCATTTCATCTTCTCCTCTCTCCTTCTTACCTCACCACACCCATATCTCATATCTCAATAGCCTCCACATTCTCTCCTCTCATCATCCTCCCACTCTCTCTCTCCATCATACTCACATTCTCTCTTCTCCATCTTTCCTCACCATACCCGTATTTCATCTCTCGAAAGCCTCCAATCTATCTGCTCATCATCCTTCTTCTCTCTCTCTCATGGACTGCATTTCAGATAGACATAATACTACATGCTCCTTACAAGGGTTTCCACTAATCTTTTCTTCTTCAATTCTTTGTTCAGGGTCTCCCCCTCTGTCATCCACTCCTTCCTTTTCTCCTAATGATTCTTCTTTCGCTAATGAAATTCTTCTTCGTCTTATATCCTGTGGTGACTCCATCCATTTTACTTCCCACGATGCTTCCCAAATGTGTCATCTTTTCCTCCATTTCCATTTTATGTTCTTCTAGTGTGATATTTAGCCTAGCTTACCTTTTTCTGAACAATCTCACTCCGTAAAATAATACTATTTTTTAAATCAGTCACTCAATCACTTTGGTTGTGAGTTGAAGATTCAGTGACCTATTGATTTATGAGAAGGGATTGTTGTTGTCCATGTTTGACATTAGGGTGGGAATATTTGCATCTGCATTCTGATTGGGATCTTTTCCTATCTTACAGGTGTTCATGGAAAGTGCCATCGCAGTGACCTTTAGCTGTGACGTCGAGAATCACCTCTGTTGACCTGAGTCTTTTTTCCACTAGCATTCTTCACGCACATCAGTTTGTGTCACTGAGGCTACCGTTGAATTATTAGGTAATGTTAACCATTAGTAGAATTTAATTTAATGTTTGTTGTGTATGTATGTAATTAAATGTGGCAGAATTGTCAAGACTTAAACTTTAAGGTAATATTTTTTGTTAATAGGCAACATTAATTTTTTTCATCATTAGATGCCATGTAATGCGAATCTTTTAAAAAATATGATGGAATTTTATGTGGGTTAACTTTAAAATCGCCTATGTACAAAACGTATTACATTAAATTGTCTTGGCAATATATTTTCCTCCTAGAACAAGCAAAAAGCTTTAGTATAAGGTAAGAAATTCTTTTCTTTATTGACGGGTAAAACACCCTTTAAACTCTACCAAAAAAATATTAAATATGGACACAAAATCCTATCATCATAGTATGAAATAAATAATGATATACTTATTATAATAAAAACTATGCCAAATACATTCTTAAAGACGGCAACACAGCAGATAATAAATGCAGAGAATGTTTTCAATGCTCAGAAACAATTCAACACATTATATATGGTCATAAGTTGTTAGCCAACACTGAATACCTCAACAGACATAATCAAGTAGCAAAAATCATTTTTCAAAAACTGGCACATCAAAACAAATTAATAGAATATTATCTGCCATATTACAAGTACAAACCGGTATACACTACTGGAAAACGTGTCATGCAAGCTTTACTATGCTATGACCAACAAAACCATAACAGCAATTGACCAGCCCTGAACAGCAAGCAAAATAGAATATGTGTTACGGAAATGAAATACACTTGGTGAACTCCACAATATAAAAAAAAAAAAAAAAAAAATTTATAGAGTTCAGAAAGTGTTTTTCATTTCCATAATGGATAACTTCCACCATATCAAGCCAGCTAATATTACTGCTGTTAGAATATGTGTTATTTAATAGGCATTGCAGTGCCCTTATCCCATAACATTGAAAGAACATAAGCAGGAAAAGTCGCTAAATACCAGGAATTAGCAGTAGCAATAAAAAGAATTTGGAATAGGAAACAGGTCCATATTGTCCCCATTCTAATTTCAGCAACTGGGATAGTAAACAAGCAAATTAATACAGCTTCCAAACACTCCATCTTAACCATAAAATATATATTAAGCTGCAAAAGGCAGTAGTCATATCAACACCAGAGAATTCCTAAACTTAGGACAACAGTAAAGAGTCATTTTGGTGAATACCCGTGCTCTTTACTTAAATACTCAGGGTTAACTGAAGAGTATATCAAGTAAATGCACCAGATAATAATATTATTAATAACATAGTTAAAGAATACTCAATGTACATATGAAAAGATTTAACCTTTATTCACCGGAATTAAATCCCAGTGTTTTTCCAAGCTGCCGGGTTTAAATGCCCCTTATTTAAAAGAACTGGTGGACATCTATGAAACTTTTAATATCTGCTTTTATTATTGTTGCATTTGAAAAAAAAACATTTTATTTATAAGGCTTTGAAGAAAAATACTATGAATTTTTAAGTTCAAGGAATGACTGAAATGTGGAAAAGATAAACAAAAATCTTATCTTTCTCACATTTTTATGCTTTGGAGCTGCTACATGCATTCCGAGATATTTCACTGTTCATTTCTACTCTTAAAACTTTGTCTTGGAGTGGTAGGATTCAAAACACGATACAACGCAAAGTCTCACATCACATTTGCCACACCTGAATGTTGTGCGTGAATCTTTTCCCTTTGATGAACACACGCAGCAATGGGACCATTTTATTTTGACTGGCCAGTGCGTATTCTCTCTCGCTTCCAGGCGAATTGGATTAGTCTCAGCAGTTTTTGACCGTCCTCGTATAGCTGTTCTTCCTGGTAGAGTAGCAGAGCCACATTCTACCAAATTTCTTATCAGGTTGAGCCGAAATTGTCGGTGTGTGTATTTGCCACCACAAGACGTACGAAAGATGCAGCAAGATTCATAATTGTCAGGTCATCAAAGTGAAAAAATAGTTTTTGTGTCCATTTCCAGGTACGGCAACTAATGGAATACTGTTTGCCATCCGGTTTCCTATATTCATATATCCCATATGCCGGTTGTAATTTTTTTTACGATATTTGGGCAAATGACATTTCCATACTCATCACAAAAGTTTCCCTCTTTTGGTGGACTGTGAATATTGGTTAGGATATAAACTTCCCTTTTATCTTTCCATACAACTGCCGTCAAATTACCCCATGTCCTTGCAAGAATGTCATCGCTTTTCAATTTTAAGAATTTACAGTCGAATTCTTTCGGCTTACCGGTGCGATTATGTCTCACAGTCCCGCAGCAATAAATTTTCTTGATTTTTAGATCATCAAAAACGGTAGGAGATGAAAAAAAATTGTCCATATACAATTTGTGGCCTACTCCAACTCTTCTAGTAATCTGCCTTACAGTCTCAGGAGTCGCTGAAATGTCTTGCATCAAGTTTTGTCGGTCTTTACCCAAATATACCTTCATATCATTTGTATAACCGGTCAAGTCACATAGTTTGTAAATTTTGATGCCAAAACGTTTGTGTTTTTTGGGTATGTATTGCTTTGAATATTATCCTTCCTTTGAAGAGTACTATTACTTCATCAACGGCCAAATGTTCGCTTGGGTGATGATATTTGGCAAAGTTATCATTGAGCAGGTTGAAAAGTTTTCTAAGTTTCCACAACCTATCGTAATTTTGTTCACTTTTTTTCTGGCGCTTGGCTATTGTCAGTGAAATGAAGATATCCTAAAATATGGAGAAAGCGGTCACATCTCATTACCCTACAAAAAAAGTATGGAATTGCTCAAGTGTGGACCAATAATCTCTTAGTGACTCTCATGCAGTGGCCCATTTATAAAATAATTGCCAAAAATAAAAACATTCCTTGTTAGCTCACATCGGGTTGAGGTGAATGACCTTCGTCAAATCCACTGCAACTTTGCCGATAGTAACAATTAGTTTCCTCCACCAAAAGTTGAAAAACCTCTTTAAAATAAAGCATAAACGCAGACAATGGAGTCGAATCGCTGCTGATATTTTTAGCTTTTTCTAAATTCACTCCTTTTGGAACTGAAGTATACAATTTTGAAACACTGGCGTACTTCCAATTCTGCGAAGATCCCCAAGATGAAAAATCACTAGATCCCTCCGTGATGTTTTCTTCATGAGAATCATACTGCTCACCCTCCACGTCAACAGTCAGCTGTTCACCACAATCCAAATCACTGTCGGCAATCAACTCATCTTCTATTTCTAACTCTGTCAGTTTGCACTTCGAACCCATTGCTGCATTGGTATAGTATCCACAAAAAAATATCCTTCTTGATTTTTAGATGCAAACACTTTCGTTACTCATTAACAACTGGAAGTAGTGCCAGCTCGACTATATACAGTCAGCTTGAAAAGAAAACTGCCCAGGAACAGAAGGCGTCGTTTATTCGGCCTAAAAGTAATGATGCATATGGTGTTCTGTTTCTCGATTTCCTTAAGTCCATTTTGACTGATATAGCTCCTTAGGAAGTAACACAACAGGGTTCCACTTTTGACGAACTCCCAAAATGGAGACCATATTTTGAACCCTCGAGTTCCAACACTTTCTCACACACGTCTTATTTAAAATGAGTTAAAATGAGTTCTAAGAATGATCTGTATTATGAGACGTGTTCCCACGCCTCAACCAGCAGACACTAGCAGTTCCTCAACAAAACAGCTCCCTATGCACGAAAATAAGATGTAGCGATGATACCCGGGATGTTTTGGGCACGTTCGGCACTTGGTGAAATCATTTAAAGGAATGTTTCTGGCACTCTAGGCGTTTAAAGGTTATAAACTTCAGTCTGTTAAAAATTCGAATGAGAAGGAACTGCACCTAAAAAATGCAATCCCTTACCCATTGAAATTTAGACGGAGGCTGCATATAACACAAACAACTTGTAGTATTAACGGAGAAGGAAGGGAAGTTTGAGAATTGAGAATTATAAATTAAGGAATTGGAATAAATGAGTAAGGAAATTGAGTAGGAGAATAGCATTCCTGAAATTGATTAAAGGAAATGTCAGAAGGAGTGGGGAGAATATGCCTGACCAAACATTAAATCCGATATAGCTTATTTTATTAATTATTCGGTTTTATGATAAAAAAGGAGAATTAAAAATAAAGACAAAGGGGATTTAGAAGAATTTAGTGGCTTAATTACGAGGCGTATTCTTGTTCAGTGCTTAAATGAAAACTTTTATTCACACGTGTCTATGCCATATTAGTTTCTATTATTAATTGGCCATAGGGTTCATTAAAATAATGTTCCATATTGGCATCACTTTCAATTACATTAATCTGATATCTAGGGATATCCTTTTCCCTTTGACATAATTAAATGATGATATGTATGTACATGCAATAATAACCCAATATTTGGAGTGTTGTTGCATGCAGAAATTAATGAAAAATATAATGCAAACGACTCAAATTGATGTTACACTTAATAGATATATCGTAAAAGTATTTAAAAAATTCTTGTCATGAAAACATATGATATAATTGTAACAAATACATTCAATTACTTCTACTTCTAAGCATTACCCTGAAAGCTTCTGCAAGGGCGTGTGGCAGGGGGTGAGCCACCACCAAACATTCACATTCACTCCCAAGTGCAAATGTTAAGAAACACATTGCACTCAGAATGAAACAACCCACATGCAAAATAAAATAAAATAATAGAACATAATTCACAACATGTGGGACAATGTTAGACTCGTGAATACTAATCGTTTCACAACAAATATACGTCTCATGAGGAAACAAATTAAATTAACATTTAATATTTTATTAAAGAAAAGAGAGAATACATGCAGGGTGAAAATAAAATATATACACGACTCTTTCTAAGGATTCCTAGGGCCCACAGAATTTATTCTGATCTCTAGGGGAAAATGGCAGCTTAAATCTATTTGTTCTACAATCTATCTCCCTGATTTTCTCGGCGTGATCTGATCTACCATAGTATGATGGGGTTTTCAATATACATTTAAACTCTTCATTGCAGTAATCCGCTTCAAATTTATAAATAGATTTAACCTATGTTTCAGCCTACGATAAACGAGTGGTTCCCAGCCTAACTCCTCCAATAACTTTGTTACACTGCTACGTTGATCATGTTTAGCAAATCTGTCTGGTCTACGTTACACTCGATCTAGTTCCAAGACTAATCCTTCCTCATGGGGATCCCACACACTCGAAGCGTACTCAAGATGGTTCTTGTGACTCTGTCTTACAAACAGATAGTCCATTTGGCATCTGGCTGACTCTGTTCCCTGGGATATATGTCATGCCCATATTCTGAGTCGGTCCTTTTCAAAGATTGTGTTTGTGACCAAGTTCGTTGCAGAACCGTGTTGGTTTTTAGCTATTCCCTCCCCCAGCCCGAATCGGCATACCTCTCTCCATTCCCTGCGTTTCAATCGCCAATCACGATCAGGTTCTCTTTTCCTTTCACATCGTCGGGGACTCCATGGGTTTCTGATACCGGGTCAAAAGATCATTCCGTTCTCGGACCTCTGGCTGACCTTCGTCTGACGAGGGTGTGTTTTGATTGGCTGTCTCCTGGCGTCGTCCGGGTGCGCGTTCCACTTTGGGGTCGCTCGAAGATCATGTCGGTGACCACCGTCGTGATGTAACCGAGCACGCATTCCGAGCACCACGAGAGGCGCAAGTGCACGCGGGAGGCTCCGGAAGTTAACGGGGAGGTGCCGATTGAATGACGTCGTGGTCGCGCACGACGAGACGAGCATCGCCATCAATCGCAACGTCCCCTCGAGAGGGAACGCGGGCTCAATTTACTCATGATGAAGCGTTGACTAAAATTCAATTGGATATAAAAGGGTTGATGATCAAAGAGGGACATAGAAGTTTTTGCCGAAAAAGGAAAGAATAACAGGAATAAGTAGATGCAGTTCTCGGCGATGGAAAAACGGTGTGAAATATTTGGCAAGTTCTTGAAGGCAAGTTAACAAGAGTCGCTGAAAAAGTGCTAGATAGAGTGAAGCAAATGAGAGTGAGGAAAGCCACGGGTTGAGGTGGAGACGATTGGAAAGATGGAAGAGCGTGAAAAATGGAAATACGTCATTTCGAAGGGATGGAGAGAAAGAGGAGTGCCAATGGGCACACCGAGGAGAGAGAAAGAGAGACCGATGAGACCCGAGAGACGAAGTAGAATGAGCAGCGTGGGTGCATGGGGAAGTTACAGGGCCAGCGAGTGATGGGTGCCATTTCTAGGGAAGTTAAAGTCTTCTTGGGATATATGGAACATGGAACGTAATAGTAATGTGGATGTAACCCTAATGTAAGAGATAATTCTACGAAGGCATTTATAGAACGGCCAGAAATAAAGGGAGATGGATGGAATACATGGAGGAACTTTACGGAAAAGCGAATACACCATTCCAATTAGATTTAAAAAGCACCTGAATATCGTATAACGTATATGGGAACAGCTTAGGCCCAAAGATATTAGATGGCGAGATCTAGGAAGGGAACTTCGAAATATGGAGAGCAATAAGGCAGTGGGAAGTTTATAACTTACCGACAGAATCATATAAGAGTTTTAGAAAATGTGCAAGGAAGAGTTTTTATGAGCTAATTCGAGGAATCTAAGACGAAGGAATGTGGCCAGACGATTTATTTAGATCGGTACTAACTCCAATACCACATAAAAAGAAAGCAGCAGGATATGAGGAGTATGGGACACGTAGTTTGATCCCGCACGCAGCGAAGGTGGTCCCAAGAATCATCTGTAGAAGACGGGTGAGGGGGGGGAGAATGAATACCTAGGCGAAGATCAGTTCGGTTTTAGGAAAGGCGGGGGAGGGGAGGGGTGGGGAACTCGCGACGCAGTAGCACCAATGAAGAAGTTGATGGAACGGAATATAGATAGCGTGATGAGGAGGTTGTATTCTTCTGCTGCTTTTTAGACTTTGCGAGAGCGTTCGACGGAGTAGGGTGGCCGAAGCTGATAGGAGTTTCACAGAAAACAAGGGGTCGATGTCGGCAGGGCGGGGGTCTCATTGGAGAGCCTCATCGTGACTCAGGCTGGGCAATTGAGGGTGGGAGGCGTAGAATCCGGATGCGTAAAGGTAGGTTTAGTTAGACTGGGCCATCCACTGTCAAAGGTGCTTTTTGACTGGCAGTCAGAATAAATGGTAAAAGAACCAATGGAGGCTCTGAAATCGGGGATTAAAGAAACTCAAAAACTAGGTCAGATTCGCAGACGACTAAGATCTATTAAGTCACAATGGCCTGTAGACCTCGTCGAGCGAGAAACCAACATGGGAGCTTAGGGACGACGATGCATTGCAAGTAGGGAGATGACAGAAGAGTAGGAGAGATTAGACTACAGGTAGGGGCAGACGTTGGAAAAGGTGGAAAAGTTTCATCTTGGAAAAAAATGGAAATTGCGGGAGGGATATTGTAAGAAGAATTGAGTCTGCAAAGGAAGAGAGTCCGCGAAGATAATCAAGAGCCGATGACAACAACTCTAGTTGAAGACGTCAAAGAGAAGGTTCGCTGAAGCCATCATGTGGAGAATGCCGTTTTATATGGTTCCGAAACTCTGGTCCTCGAGAGCGAGGCGGGTGGGGGATTTACATTGGAGACTTTCGAGGGAGATGCGGGGGCGGGGCTAGGAGGATGGATGGGGGGGGGGGGGGGGGGTCGATTTGGGTGGTGTTTGGGGTGGTTGTAGGATGGCGGCCGGGGAGGCGCC
>WURS02035155.1:0-11461 GCA_011762765.2 Rhinocypha anisoptera
AAATTGTAAATTTCATCATATCTTTTTATATGATGGTGAATGCCAATTGTAAATGTGTGAAGATTTATAGAGCATTAAATATGACAAATCATGTTGGTGAAATATTACATATGATGCGGTTATTTATTTATTTATTTATTTATTTATCCAAAAACAGCGTAAGACGCCTTTACATTGTATGTATAACAACTTTTAATAAATAAATAACAGAAACAACACAAATGCAGTTATAAATGCTCCTTGCAGTTTTAAATTGTTTTATTTACACTCCGAACTAGTGTTATTTGAATTGTAAACAGCTAATGCTATTTTTCATTACAACCAACTACGTACATTCCGAAATCATTAATAGGTACTTGGCTTTTAGGGCATGGAAGTATATATACTGTGATAAACTGTCGTTAAGTACCTGTAAGCTCCACCATCTTGAGTTTCTGTGTCACAAAAATTATGTATACATAACAGAATAGCTAAAATATATCAATAATATCTGTGGTTAGAGTAAAATCAGCTTTCAATTGTGTTAGTGAACATTTTTGAAAACTGTGTTGGTTGATATTACAAGGTTATTTGCTGTGTATGATTTCCAAAATTATCATAGCTGCACAATCGTGTATAATTGATAAGTTAATAATTAAAGAATAATCAAGTATATGTAAGCATTAATAACCAAATCATTCATTAATAAACAAATTTCCTGCTTGTTGCTATGGCCATGTAATAGAAATCGACAATCTGTCATAGAATTTTCAACTTTTGAAAACATTTACATTACACAACGATCAGTTGATCGGCGTTCTTTACCTAAGATCATTTGTTGGTGAAATGCGTGAGGATCATGATCGTCGATCAAGTATTTGATGTCAATCAAGTGATTGTAGATCAAGATGATACTGGGCTTTAATGTAGTCTAATGTTGTGAATGTCTGTACATATCCTTTTCTCATCTCTGGACATGTCCTATACAATATTGTATACCATACATATTGTTTATTGCTTGGCATGAATTATGTTATTGTACATGTATGTATTTCTTTTTTTAAAATTCTGGACATGCCCTATACATTAAGTTATGATGTCCTGGGATCAATAAAATTATTATTACCATTATTATTTGGTATTACGTAATATTTCACAATTTTATTTGTAGGTGCAACCGAAAGTCATGGTTAAATTATGATTGTTCGGTTACATTTTATAGTTATGGTTACATCATACTACGGTCGTCACATGCAGCATCGTTAAATTTTTTTTCTGTCCTTTTCTTCCTCAGGAAAATTGCGCTACTCTGGCAAAAGGGGTCCTCTTGATGCTATCCGAATGGTACTCGAAGAGATCGATAGAGAAAGAAAATCAGGTGATGCAAAAGTCGTGAATGAAAAAAGCGATGACACTACTGAAGACACAGAGGATATTGAAAATATTGGTTTAAAGAAAGTGGTAGAAAATCTGGACGAACAGGTCACAGACACTAAGAGAGGATCCATGTCATGATACTGCTCATGACCCTAATTAGCATTCCCTTGTTGCTGCACAGTTGTCACACCAGCAGTCCCGACTATTAACCCCTTGTCCTGTTTTCAATATTCCTTGTTTCATATTGTTCCCACATTTTATATGCATGGGACATACATCATTACGCTCATGAGAGAGGCAAATGTTAATTTTTCTTTAGGCTCTAAGCCTCCACTCAGTTCCATGTCAAAAATGTGGAGCTTTTGACATAGTATCAATTTTTTTAAATAGGCAGAAGGGAATAGTCAGTTAATTATGATGAGATCAATTTAAGTGTAGTGATGAACTTGTCATTGGGACCGCAGTGTATGTAGTGAACTTCATTTTGGTTCATTTGTCTTTAAAAGAGCTCTGGATGCAGCATGATTTTGTTAGCATTGTAACAGATGATTGGTCAACCAATGCTGTGACTTATAATGCATAAGTTGTCTAATATGCAAGTAATTGTTCACCATAGCTAAGTTCCAATAAAATAAATATTAAATTTGTTGCTCTAAAATTACTTATTTTATGATTCAAGAGTTATGAGCTGATGTTTATCTTAAACTTAACCACCCTATACTATATGTTTCTCTTCAGACTTTATTCTATCTACATTACATCATAACATCTACTATCATTTACAGAATCAAGTTATTGGACTATGAAATTGTTAGTTGAAATACTATTTTAAATCATGATATAAATATTTTATTACATTTTTCATGAAATTGTGAAATATCATTATTCATCAACCAGATCTTAAGGATATTTAATTTCGCCAATGATAGTTGGTTTATATTTCTTGAAGGGTATAGAAAATATTTTTTAATATTCTACTTATGAGTAATAGTTTTTTTCCGTAGTCTGCAAGTGTTCACCATAATGAAGACTTGAAAAATTGAAAAGGGTTTCTTTATTGGAAATTCTAAAAGAGGAAACTTTTGAAATGCTTTACTTTCTCTATAATTAATTGCTTTTAACCAATACTATATGATTTAATAATAAATTGCCTATTTTTTCTAATACTTTGACTATTAAAAATCATTGGTCATAAGGGAAAAATCCAAATTAGCAGATTTTATAATTACACTCACTGTTTCTTGTTAATACTCTTCTTTCTGTTTAATAATTCTATTTAATAGTTTATTTAAAACCAACATAAGGAAATTATTTGTGTAACATTTGAACCTGTTGCTCAATTGACCATCCAAGTAGTGAATTGACTTATTACATCACCATATTATCAGTTAACCTCTTGGAGGAGAATGTTGAAGAATTGCATGAACAGGAATTCTTTGGTACTCAAAATCTTGAAATTTAATAGTTTTAATATGTCAGATGGGCCAGAATCAAATAGTTGATTGTGTCATTTGTGAGAGAACTGATAGGCAAATGAACAGTCTATGTTTGAATTTAGACATGAGCATAATTGTTCACTCATTCCTAGGGTAGAAAATGCCCTGAAGTTCAAAGACCATGTAATTTATTAAAAAAATTCTCCTAAAACTAATATATTTGATTCTGCTGGTTGTATTGACCTATGTGCACTAATGAAATGGTATGTGACGTCATTTATACTTTCATGGATGTAAATTATTCCCTTTAGGTTCTTATTATGTATTGTCATTCATCCATTGCTGCATTTTGAAGTTTCCCCAGCAATATGATTTAGTATATTTTTTGTTCTACTCAAGTGTTTTTCATATTCTTTATCCAGATCGTAAAATCTCCAAAAAATAGTAGTTTAATTACATTTTTTCTTTCAATTTCTTGAGGTATGGCACCTCATCTGTTCTTTCTCTGTCTGATTTTGATATTCCAATACTTTGTTAACTATTCCTTCTTTTACTATCTTGATACATTAGGTCCTTCTTATTCTAGATTTGTGCCATCTCACATCTATTGTATGTCACTTTCTTTGATGCCTATATTCTCTTCTCTGTTCTCGGTCAACATTCCAAAATGGGTGTCTGTACTTTTAATTCTAAACCTTGTGTTAATTTCTAAGTTTATTTTATTTTCCATTGACCTTGCTTTAATTATTTCACAGTCTTGTTGAATTATTGCCTAACATTTTCACAATGAGAACCTTGTTTTCCTTGCTGTCCAAATTTTTTACATGGAAGACTAGACTGATAAGTTTTGTGAGTGATTAGGTTATGAATTACCTTACTCATAGGAAACATTATGTATTAGCAAGGAAACTTATTATGTGTAAGCAAGGAAACATGATCTTCTGAATGTGATTGAAATTCTTTAGAGACTCTTTACCTCTTCTGGAAAAATATTTTCTTTTCTTTCAAAAAAATAAATAGCAATTCATTATTTGGTGATTTATAATGGTGCTTATATAGGTAAATCTTTTGACCAGGTCAAATATTGTACAAGTGTAATCAACCCTAAGGTTGGTTTATTAAATGGGGGTAGAGCCTGCTTAGTACTAAGCCCCACCAGGTGTGAAAATTCACACATCAGGGTATAGGGGACAGTTAATGTCCCTGTGCCTTCCCGCAAAGTTATGGTACCCAGAAAATCACTTGGCTAGGGTTTATCTGGAGGTGTGTACAGAGGCATTACCTGGGCCACTTCAGTAGTCAATGACTCTACCCGCTGGGCTACAACAACATCAAATATTGTAAGGCAATAGTTGATATGAATGGCCTTTAGGTAACCTATTTCTTTGGTTGCTAACAAATTCTGAAGATTTGCACCATATTTGGTGAAAGTGAAGCATTTTATAAAAATTTTAATTTTTCAAATAGTTTTCTGTAGTGAAACTTTCTTAGTGATGCAGATTCAATGTTGATTACCTCATTCTCATCCATTCTATATATACAATGGATGGAAATATTTGTTAGACTTCAATGCCTTATTCTTAACCAATGCCTTTTTTATGTTGTTGTTATGTTTTATTCCAGTAATAGTTAGAAGCTTTTAAGATGGATTACATTATCATTGAATTCTAAATGATTAATTCTTAATGAGTTAATTCACTTAAAGAGGATAAGTAGCACTTTTGTAATTTGATTCATTGTACATGAACAGAAAACAGGACAGTTTTCTAGAGGTAACCAGGATGATTTTATCCTAATGTAAACCTGGATGGACCTCATTTCACAAACTTCATTACCACATTTACACCAATGGTGTAGTGTCCCTTTTTTTGTTCAGGAATAATTTCATACAGAGTGAAAATGAGTATTGGTAATGAAGACTGATTAACATCATTTGACTGACTATCATAAGAAACTGAATTGACATTTCATATACAATTTTGGTAAATGATAAAAGGTTCCATTTCCCAGAGTTCTCTTTCTCTTGATGTCTTCTTAGTTGGGCCCTACCAAAATTCATTATGATTAAGTTTATTAAAGGGGAACTTATACATATATGCAGGTAAACACAATCAAGGATTAGCCCTATGGTTGTAAATTTCAGTTAAGATGCTAAAACTGTTTCCTCTGTGTAATTCTGGTTTAAATTTGAAATACTTTTGGTTTTGCAAGATTTTATTGAATTTGCTTTTTTATTATTTTGCATGTACAACTTTAAAAAATATTCTCTGCTTAAGTTTAAGTATATATATCAACTAGCATCCAGTTAAAAGCCTTACATCCTTTATTTCATAGGGATGAGTTTATTTATGACATGATAGCATTTAACTATGCAAAATAATTATTAATGATTGCATTTGAATAGTAATTGAAGTTCCACAAGTAATCCATTGTTACTCATACTCTCTAACATGTCTTTTCTTCAATAATAGGATCACAATAGTCTCTTCATGAGAAAGAGCGAGTTTTATCAGCTTTCCTCATCATGTATTGTGAATCGCCAAGAAAATTAGCTTCTCAATATGAATTTTTATTGAGAATTACATCTGTAATTCATTTGGAAAAAAGAATGATACTTTCTTTGGATGAATGTGCCACTGTCTTCATGTGAAGTCTGCAACTTCAACAACAGCAATAATATTGAAGAGAATATATGGTAGAAAAAGTAAAGTACATCTTTTACTCTAGTTCCTGTGCTATATATGTATATCCCAATAGCATATGAGATAATAAATACTTGTGGTAAAACCAATAAATTTCCTTGTTACTCATATATGAATTTCTCCTTATTAAACAACTTTCTGGATGAATTCTTCTAGAGGAAGATAGTTTTTTATACTTCAGCTGAATCCAAATTGGCATCCATTGAAAATGTTTGTTACTGCTGCCCAATTTGGTTAGCAAGATTAAAGAGGTTAGATGTCCTCATTTATCTCTATAGGTGTTTTACCATTTAAAAGTATGTTTCAGGTGGACCCTGTGAGTTACTTTCCTTCGTTATCATGGGGTTCCGAAGTCCTGTAATCTGAGTACCCTATGTAAGTTTAGCCTTACCAATAAATTTCATCATTAATCTGGTGTTTATTTTTGAGAGTGAGCTACAATGTCTTGATCCTTAAAATTACATGGTAATATTAGTTTAGAAGTAATATGCATAAATGTAATTATTTAATGTGAATGATCTGTAGCATATTTCTAGCAGATTTTTATGGTAATGCCATAAGCTAATTTTTTTATTCTTAGCTAATGGTAGCTATGGTTCCAAATGCAAAACCATTTGGTGGAATGGCAATGTTGTTTTTTCACATTTTGGGTTTGGTGTACATAAAACTGGTGACATATGAGATAGGAAGTTTTAGTTTTCATCAGCAAAATTAACATAGCAAACTAAAACACTAGTAGGAGCATTAAGGGAATTACTTGATTTATATTTAATGCATTACCAATGTAATTTTACTTTTATTACTTCTGGATGACAAAGGATTGGCTTACTTTATATCCGAGATGGGATGTTTCTACAGTAAAGGCGATCAGTTAACCAGGTACAGGTCTACACTTAAAATGGTTTCTTTAGGAAGGTTTGTATTATCATCAGTGAACCACTTTTGATGGGATATATTTTATTCCAGACTTGATTTTATCCGTATTGGAACTATGGAAGGAAAAACTATTTTTGGTTGGTTGAAAATGAGTACTCACTCCTATTTAGTACTACGTTCAGAGCAATTGCATTACATGGTGAACATGATGGTTATTATAAGTCACTAAAACTTCATATGAACACTAAAATTCCTGTGAGGAAGCAAAAGTTAAACTGTAATGCACTAATATATCTAATGAAAGTAAAGAAATTGATAGGTGCTTAGGCTATTCATGATTACCTTTTTAAAGAGTTGACATTGGCGACAACCAGTAATAATGTATGTCACGTTCTGAGTGTGTGGCAAACTGATAGGACTTTGCAGAATACCAGATGAAACATTTTTCAAAATTAAGTGCCAATGTAATGAAATGACATACAAAAGTCATTATTGAAATGCTAAGATTTGTATTTTTGAGAATGCGACTTGAGCAGCAATGTGCAAATTAGTAAGTCATAGCATTTTTTTACAAATCTATTAGTCACCTACAGGCACATTTTGCAAAGAAAGACTTTTTGGCACTATAAGTTAACTTTTTATATAATTGTTGATAACAATTTAAATATATTAATTAGATTAAATTATCATTTCCAAATATTTGTTTATTGTTATATTAAGTAATAATTAATCAATATCCACTTTTTCTATACTTATTTATGTTTAAATGAATAAATTAAAATAATTCTTCCTTGCATGCGTTCCAATTTTTACATCACTCACATGTGAATATACATAATAATATAGGAAATAGTTTCCGGCGTGACTTCGTTTTATGTGGAATTTCAAAGTTGTGTCTCATTTAATTACATAATAATACTATTTATTCGACTTACATTTCTGTACATTAGTCATACGTATGTATATCAGTCAATAGACTTTTAAAAAATAATTCAGCTGTGCAATACAAAACCTGGGTATACTATTTGGTTAAAAACTGAAGGCTCTTTTAAATAATAAAAAATAACTTATTATTTTAAATTGTTTATTAATTTTAATACAAAATAAATTCGGAATAAAAATGGACGTTCATTTTCCACTTAATATATTGTGAATAGAGAATTGTCCTTTGCCTCGATGTTCATTTCCCCATGAGGTACCCTAGATTAAAGAGAGCATGAAGGTTATATGGTGTTTAGAAGCTATGGTATCGCAATTTATTCAGTGTTCACCTATTCAAAGTTCTGCTTTCAGTATTCAGTAGCTTTGACACTGCACCTCAGCTGCCACCGCGTGATGATCCACCAGATGACCTAATTTTTGGAGGCTCATGTTAACTTCGTTTTGTACCTATCTAAACTATGTGACATGCATCATACATTTTACTTTTCATCTACATACTGGGCAAATTTCAACTCTTAATTATTATAAATAACGTCTAGGCGAAAAGAAATATCTCCGGTTCTAAAGTTAGTGGAGATATAATTCTTTCTTAATTTTGCGTGGATTTAACAATTCGCTTAGCTTAACAATTCTTAAGTTGATGCACTTTATTCATGAAATACCGTAAAGTTATTTCAATTGTTTATAAGCTAAAATTTCTCATTGTTTAGAGCTTATTTTGCAATAATAAATATGCAGGAAATGATGGGGGACTTTTTAAAGGGCGATTATTTAGTTCTTAAATGACATGGCGTGCTTTTCAGATTAAAATTTTCATTTGCACAGATATCGTCCCACACAGTCAAAGTTAAACACTTTGGCCTTTGATTAGATAAACGATTGCAATTATGCAATATACGATAGTTGCACAGTGATCAGCTTTTGCAAACTTTTAAAGTATATTAATACAGTGATGAAGAAGGTATAATTAGGCAAATTAAAATATTATTTACATAGTTATTAACAGTAATATAAAACGTAATATTGGGAATGTTTTCTTCTAATAACATTTTTATTTATAAGCCGCTCTCAATAATTAAAATATCATTTTGTAGATCTTTTTATTTCTCACATTTTGTCTGCATTTTCAATAGTTTTTCCGACATTTCGAAGAAACTGATTTTCCGATCTATTTGTGAAAAACAAAAATATTATAGTTGCCAATAAAATTTAATGCATCCGAAGATGCACTTTTTCTACCACCGCCCCTTGACTTAATTGCTATTAAGTTGCAGTTTTCTTTTTAGTACCAAAAAAGCCTATTTTTCTTTGCCTACATACCCATTATACGCATACAAAGCAGCTTAATTCTTGACTGCGCGTAATGATTTACGCTATTCAGCATCCATATTTTGTAAAGGAAAGAATTGTGGGTAAATTTTTATTTGCAAATGGCAGCAGGCCGCCAATGAGTACATTTTAATACTCTTACGAACTCTGTGAACTTATTGGAAAGAAAGCATAAAAATTCAACCGGAATGAAGAGGGCAACACAAGAGAATAACTTTATTATTTAATTCATTCGAATCTAAATATGAAGTACGTTCATACTTCGAAACAAGCTCTTTGACGAACTCTAGTGCATCATTCGACTCCAGTGAATAGGAATTTGAGAAACATTGGTAAGTAGGTTTTAACTTCATATGAGTAATCTGTAATTTAATTTGGACAAAATTTAGATTGACTCAGTGATAATGCATTTCGGAAAAGTGTTATCGGAGGAGTTTTTATAATTTGTTTTAGTGGTACGTTATAAGAATACCTTGCTACTTCGTTCTACTTCTATGCATTACCCTTCAAACCGCCGCAAGGGCGTGTGGCAGGGGGTGAGCCAACACCAAACAATCACATTCACTTCCAAATGCAAATGTTAAGAGACACATTGCACTCAGAATAAAGCAACCCGCATGCAAAATAAAATGTAGAACATCATCCACAACATGCGGGACAATGTCACAATTCTCACTACAAACATGCATCAAAACAAATACAAAATTCGTCACTATATGCAAGGTCCAAGCGGGAGCTCTTCCCCTTCTAAATTATTAACATACTTTCACGCATGACTAATTCCTTTACTTGTGGGGACAATGGAGTGGTTTCGCGACCCTAATGGGGTGGGAGGAGGTAAGGAGGAAAGGCGGGTAGTTAGGGGGTGGGGATTAAGTAAAGAGCAGGGAGATAAGGGGAGTCACGTAATGAGTGCTTATGGCTTTTTAAAAGAAATTTTCGCATCGGGACAGATGAATTTTAACCCAGCAATGGAAATTTTGAATCCCGAGAACGACCAGTTTGGACCGCATAAACCGTTACAATACCACTCCACCACAAAACACATTGCAAATTTAGCTGCTTTACTAAAACTCGATCTAAATCCAGGACGTCTTAAGTATAGTCAAAACCAAGTAAGACACATGCCGGCGCACGCATTCGGTGTCGACCCACCACCAAGCATGCAGTCCACCACGCAATTCTTTCACAATAAATATTCATATCATGCGGAAACAAAGTAAAGTAACAATATATAATGAAGGAAACGAGAGAAAACATCCAGGGTGAAAATAAAATATGTACATTACTCTTCCTAAGGATCCCTAGGGCCTAGTTTATTTTGATCTCTAATCGTTCGCAGTGAGTACATTTTATTTTTAATCAGCAAAGCCATATAAGATTAAATTCTGCATATTTTTCATTTCAAATTTCCAAAAGTGGTTGCATAGTCACACCCAACCCAACCAAACACAACCCTTGTGTTGAAGTGATTAGGTAGTAGGTGCATGCCTTCTTTGCGCCTTTCCTTCGAATTTGACGCATCGAAAGCTGGGCGGTGTTTATTATTATCACAAAACAAAATGAAAAGATTCAAACCAGAAAGTTTTTTGATTTTCCAGAGCCGAATAAGAGTCGGCTTCGCGAAAACTTCGCGCCTGCTCTGTATTCATGCCGAAATCGAGTGTCAACATCAGGCGCCAAACGGTAATGAGATGATCGAAAAAGTTGGGTGAAAAGAAATGAGTGTTGAGACGCGAAGCGCGATTCTTTTGTGGAAATGGTGTAACCACGGAAGGCGGTCCAACGCACTAGAGCTAAGCTGTATTCATAAATCCTTAATGTATCCATGTCGCTCACTCGTATTTCAAGTCCGAACATTTTTGTTACTCAAGTTAAATTATATACTTATATAGTATATATATATATCTATTATTTGAATGCTATATATATACGAGTGTATATATATATATATACACACACACACATATAATACACTGACTATGTCCTTGGAGGCATTGTCTACGTTGTTCGAAGCATAGAATTAAATTTTAGAATAGAAATGGGCTAAAATGAATTTTATCGACTTGCAATTTGTCTAACATAAATGAATTGAGTGAATTTTGAGAGAAATAAAGCATATTTGCCACCTTTATATTCTTGAGGATATAAAATAAGAACAGCAGGTTCACAATTTATTGTTTTTTCAGCTAGTTTCGTTAATAAATTAACATCATCTGTATTAAGGTATACAAAAATTGACAGTATATTTACTCAGCAGTATTGAGGGGGTTGGGGAGTTCCAGGTTGTTGGCGTGGTATTGGAGAGGGAGAGGAAAAAGGGGGCGGGGTAGGGACTGAGGTGAGGGGAATGAGTCGAGTGTTGTGGTCAATAATTTTTTTGTGTATATTTTTCCTGATGATGTTAATGTATAAGCGAAACTAGTCGAATAAATTTAAATTCTGTGGAACTGTGAAGTTTTTTTCTTTCAGTATCTCCTCCTATATGATTGAATTACACAAAAAGTCTCATCTGTCTCTCAGATCTTTATTTTCTTGATCTTAGCCCCATTTTAGAAGTTGTACTCATTTGACGACCATCAAGTTGAAATTCTGAAGTGGATACCAGCTTTTCTAATGGGTGCCTTTCGTCTGATGCTTCTGTGACATTCTCTGGCCGCCTTAAGATGAATTTTGCTGGTTATGGATTGGTTCCAAACGCGCAGGAAGTGAGGAACGAGAGTGGGTGTTGGATATAATTGAGGAGAAATGGTTAAGGCCGAGACTTTGTGGAAATCCATGTTATAACAACAGAAATAAAACTTTGCGTTCCACACGAAA
>WURS02035166.1:0-11461 GCA_011762765.2 Rhinocypha anisoptera
GGGGGGGGGGGGGGGGGGGGGGGGGGGGGGGGGGTGGGGGGGGGGGGGGGGGGGTGGGGGGGGGGGGGGGGGGGGGGAGAAAGCAGTGAGCGGGCTGGTGTGGGGATAATGGATACGGGAAGGCTGTTGCGGGGCGTATACCTTCCCCCCCCCCCGTGTGCGGAATGCAACACTGTAGGATGGAGACGGATCGTGGAGGATGGATGATGGATGTTTTTCGGGCGAAAGAGGAGGAGACATTGTCGTATTATACTCCTTGTCCTTTTGGAAGTGCGGATCATTTCGTCTCCATGTTTTCAAACAGGTGCAATTGGAATTAATTGGAAAGGTCGAGCCAAAGAAAAGTAATTTGGGATTTCCTCCGTTCCCCTCTTTTGTTTCACCGCGTAATCATTTCTGTGGCGTCAAATGAGTACGACTTGAATACGGATTTTAACAGAGAGAACACAAAATCTCGTTGAGATGACATGCCAGCGAACAATGGGTGCAATGAGCAGCAAACTTGTCTTCCCACAGGATGTCCTCAAGTACATATATACTACTCATATCTCATGCAGTGTATATAAAATTATTCAAATTCACAGAAAATTTTTTTTAGATGGTTGTTTTATCCTCCAAGACACCATTAACAAACCTATTTAATTATTTTTCTCGATCCAGTATTTATGCAACAAAGTAGTTTTTTCTAAACTGAGAAACTACGTAAAATACTATCTGTTCATACGATATTTTCCGGCGAATTATCACATTTGACTGTACTCTAATACGCATTTATTTTGCCGCTACTATAATTAATTTCAGTTTATAATTAGTTTCAGATATTTAGACCTGCATGATTCATTGATAATAATACAAAATGTTAAAATTTATGCTTGAAAATTCTTTTTCACATGAATTTATGAACTAACACGTACATGGTTTACAATTATATGTCACTATCCCTTCAAATTAATCGTAATAAAAATTTCGTTCGTTTCAATAGATTTTTCGTGACTCAGTTTCAGCACTCCTCAAACCACAAAAATATTCAGGCATGTGTTATCGACTCTCCATATTAACCAGGAACTGAATTCACGAACATCTTTTTTTGCATAAGGATATTCAGCACTTCTATGTTCTGCGTACTTACGGACGGCGTATTCCCCACAACCGTTTTGAGTGTTTGCGCCCCTCCTCGCCTTCCAAACACGCGTAGGCACACGCGAATATGTGTTGGCGGAAGGAGGAGAAAAGCAGAGGAGAACGCGACTTGGAAGGAAGGGGGAGAAAGTGCGTGGGATGAAAGCGGACGGAAGGCGTGAGTCGAAAGAAGGAGGGACAGTTACGGCGAGGGGGAAGCAGCGGGGGAGAGGGGAACAAGAAGGAAACCCGCAAACGCCCACCCGTGCACATTGGAAACACATTAATAACGCGGCTTGCTTAGTTTGGGGCCGCCGACTTCACGACGGAAGGCCGTGGCAGTTTATATAGAGGACGAGGATGCGACTCATACGGTTGGAGCGGGGGGAAGGGGGGTGTCTTTAACGGAGGACCACCGATACGGACGCAGTTAGACGGGTTTTCCATGGGAAAGGAGACCGGAGCGTCTCGGAAGGATTGGAGAATTCTTGCCCTACTGACGAGTTCTCCCCCGTCTCATTCCCTGGGTCTTCCCAAGGACTTCTCGATACCGAGAAAAGAAATATACCGAGGCGGGGTGTTTTCCGGATTGTCATGTGATGAAATGGAGTTATCTACAGGCTTTATGTGTGTATTTTTTCCTTTAGCAGTCTCTGAGCGGCCGAATTAATGTGTTCGGGATGGCATGGGGAATACAAAAGGGATGCGACCCTGTGGAAATATAAAGAAACTGAAGGACGTGTTTGGCGACACTGATTATTGGGCTTGGGTATGGTGGAATTGAACGAAGTGCAGGACATTGGAAAAGATGCAACTATTAGTATGTTTTGAGTTTTATCCAACAATAAAAAAGCGAAGTAACTGCAATGAAATTGAGGTCATGGAGACAGACGGTTTATGCCCCTTCTGCAGGTGTGTAACTGATATGAACACTGGTAAAATCACAAACAAATCATTGATATGATTTACCCGAGACTTATTTCCGTTCCAAATTTTAAAAATTGCCTGATTCCTAATTGAAGCTACTTCTGGTGAAAATTTTGTACATAAATGTTATGCGAAATATTTTTTCGGTGAAATGTTAACTTTAAAAAAATAAATGTATCTGAAACGTCATAGCTTCATTGTACCGGAGGGTATACGTGATTTATAATGGGACTTGGCTGTTTCTACATTAGTAATGACTCCTATAAATCAGTCTTTCGCAAACCCTTACGGACAACTAAGGAGTTGATTATAATTTAAAGACAATCGAAATGTCCCGTCCCCAAGAAAAAAATTGATGATAAATTATTCTTTGTATACAGATGTTTCTCCTGACTCTCTCATGATAAGTTTTTTGGCATTGCGGATAGGCACAACGTATTTTAATTAGATGGTCTTAAAACTAGTCTGCGTTGAGAGTTCTCTCCCAGAAAAATTACAAATGAATACTCACTTTTGTACGTAGTTCTACTATTTTTGAATTGAATTATTCGTAACTCCTTGTTCTCTAAAAACTGAATCCCGAATGTACAAACCGAAGGATAAATGATGAACGAGGTTTTTGGTAGTGTTGAGGATTTGTATGAAGTGATAGAGAAAAAACCCTCACTTATAATACGAGGAAACTTGTCATTTTGTAATTCTTAATGATTATGTTATGCAAATGTGGGTCTTTCGTTCTCATTGATAAATTCGTCAGTGGTCTGCGGCTGACAAACAAATACAAAGACCAAAAGGAAAGAATTCAATGGTATCAGGCTCAACTTTATGGAACTTCATGATGAATAAATACAACACAACTTTGTACGTCCACAATTTTTATTAAAACTACCGGTTTCGTCGAGCAGTCGACATCATTCTGTGGTGATTTTGACTGCTCGATGAAACCGGTCGTTTTAATAAAAATTGTGGACGGACAAAATTGTGTTGTATTTCTTCACTGAAAGAAAACTTTCCTGTGCTTTAATGTGCTAAGTTGCCCCGGGAAAATGAAACTAAAATAATTATCATCCTACATTTATTTTGATTTAGGCCTTCATTTTTACCATATTTTTACAGAAAAACTATATTCTATCCGAAAAACCGAGTTAATGATATATTTTTAGACTATTTAGGAATATATTCCTGGAATGAGCAGTTTAATATAGTAATCACCAGATCCAAGAGCAGGTTAATAAAATCCTGAATAATTCATTTAATTATTACATTTAGTCTTTATTTTATGCCTCTTATTAATAATGTGGTATACGGCGTGCTTTGTCGCTTATGAGATGGCTTCATGACGTTTTGTGCTACACAATTTCTTTCTCGATAAATAAGGAAGACTAGAGAAAAATAAACCGAAGGGGTTGACATTGGCATTTTGTGAAGTTGTTGACAAGTGCGAAATGTGTACTACGAGGGAATCTGTTGCTGATCCAAAAGAGTTTTAATGTATCCATTCAATTGGATTCCTAACGAGGTCTCGAATCTTTTTTTATCTTAATGGGAAAACTATAAATCCGTAAATCAAGATAGTAGCTTTTTCGTTATTGTTAGATATTTTATAACATATATTTCATGGTTAACTCTTGCGGGGATCGTCTTTTCAAAATAGTGGAATATTCCGGAAGCATGGTATGAACTTCATTGTTTTTTAATTCATTAACCTTTCCAGATTTTCAAACTATTAAGTTTGAAGACAGCCTCATATGGAAAGGGCACACACTTGATTTCACAAGGAATATCATTCCCAAAATTCCATTCAATAGAAGATAATATTAATACAGACAAAATTTGATTGGTAGATAAAATAAGGTGCTACATTTGAATACTATTAAAATAAATTCCATCAACATCCATTGTCGGAAAGGATGTACAAATTTTAATTTGGCATTTAGAGAACATTCCTTTGCCTTTCAAGTTCTGAGGACATAGTTGCCGTTATTTGGAATTTACAACTCCTTACGAACCGCAAGCAGCCCACCGTCGCCAATGATTTAATGATAGCCTCTTCGTCCACCTCATTGTGAAGCATTTAGGTAGTAAATGAACGCTTAGATGGGAGAAGTTGCATCGAAAGAGTTAAGACCGTAAGAGGTCATTGGCATCAGAGAATGAACGATAGGCGTGTGCTCATTAGTGGCCAAAAGTTGGCCTCCTAATGGAACAGCGTATAATTAGCAATTCTATACAGTGTCCATATTTAGGCGAAGGCGTGGAAAATTTTAGGTGGTGGAGGGGCTGGTCAAAAGCGGGAGGAGTTTCCTCGAGTGCGACCCTCAGGTCATCGAACCATCCAACCAGGAGATGCATGGTGTGGACGTGAGCTTCTTACGGTAATATTTTGAAAGAGCGACAAGCTATGGTTATTACGGGAAGCGCGGAACTGGTGGGTTTTTCAAAAACTTGAAGAACCTTCATTGTCGGGTAGCGCTCCACAGATGAGGCCGCTCGCAGGAGTGGAAGGGATTCGTTGGTTTGGAGAAGAGAGCGGTAATACACGGCGAAGGAGGAAGAGAAACTAAGCATCGAAGTGAGATTTCTCTCGAAAGATGCCAACCGATAGACACGTCAGTCAGAAATGAAGGAGGTTTGTTGTTCTTAAAAAAAAAAAGAAACGTTCTCCGCAGGGTTGAAAGTGAGAGGAGGTTCTCTAATGTGTTTACCATTCCTTAAACAGTATGACCCTGGATGACTGTTCGTTCGAATTGATAGCTCCATTGATTCCTCCTATGTTCTTAGTTTCATAGATTTTCTTCCCCGAGGAGTTAGCTCAGTACATGTAAGACTCTACAATTTTATATTTTTCTGTTTGGATAGATATATATATATATATATATATCAGGTTAGTTTTTGCGTCCACTTATTTTGAATCAAAAGTTTCAGTAAAGATCAATGTCAATGCCAATTCCAAAAAAGTGACCGAGTATAAAATGTCAAAATATTACCTGGAAGAATTTATAATTTTGAATATTCTGTAGATATTTCAACCATCAAATATGGAAATGTCAACGGAATTCTATTTGTATCTCTGTTAGTCCATAATATCTGATCGTGAACATGCTTGATGAAGGTCTTAAAAGGTTAGCATAGATGTGAACTGGTGTCTTTAAGGTATATGTATTCATATTGACATGGGGTCTTAGTGAATGAAAGTTATGGTATAAAGGTGTTTTAAGTCAGTATAGTACTGTAAAGTAGTACATCATTTGATAATTATTAGAACATTTTCAGTATTTCTATAGATTTTAGCAACCTCAAATGAGGGTGGGAAAGCAACAGAAGGAGAAGACTGTATTTCGTTAGAAATTGGTTTCCACGTAAGAAAGCTTCGATAACTTTTTTAACGTTTTGTGATTTGAACTAATTTATTATTATAAATAAAATTCACTGAGAAGGCCGTGACTTGGTGGAATTCCATAATGACAATATAATAAAAAATCTTAGTTTTGCTTGGATGTATTTCCACAGAATTATTTAACACGATCGGTTTCGACGGATTACTGTCATTATCTGGGCGGATTTATTATTTTCTATGTTTTCGAACTATACAATTTTGATGTAGAATCGTTTATAATATTGTTAACTTGTAATATTTTAATGAAATGACACGTAAATTGATTTTTATTCAAGGTCACGGATAGCTGAAGGCGTATAGAGCAACTGAAAAACGTCATAAATTTAAGACTGAATGAGATATCTCAGAAATGTAGGATATTAATTCTGAAACATTGAGGGGTAGTCCTTCCTTATGGAGATTGTAAATAAATCCACTCTGTTATTCGCTATGCCATGAATTTCCTATTTTTGAATTTTGTCGTTTGGCGAAACTTTTCTTCATCATAAAGCCTCTTCCGTTACGAAGAACCGAACTCCTAGCCATTTGATGGTCATTACCGCCTGCAGAGGTATAACCCGAAGGGTTAGTCACCTTTCGATAGTAGGTATTCTGCCATTCAAACAAGTTCTATATTCAATATATTATTTATTTTTATGTCCATAAATCTAATTATTCCTTGATTCACGTAATTCCGCAGGATTTCTATTACAACCAAGAAAACTGGTTCTTCTATATGCTCTATTTTTGGTTAAAGGAACTAATGCATGACATAAAATGAATTATATGGCAAGAAAAATGTATTCAGTTTGAGAATCAATCACATGTACAAGCAACAGATGTGACTGAATTTCATTAGCTGCGTTTAAAAGTGACAATGCTATAGAATTTTAATAATTGACATATTTTTATTATAATCATAATCTGGCATGTGCCGTACATATAATTCCTTCCAATTTCGAGATTTTAGGAAATTCAATCAAGACTTCTATCCAGAAGGTAACTCATTCCATCTCTAGGTATGCCCAAGTTGATGAGTAACGGTCAAAAGCGGTAACTGCACGTTTTCAGTTGTTTTAATACAACGAATCTCTCCCCATAGAACATTGAATGTGTCACGTGTGCCAGCGTTAATGGAAAAGAAAAGTCGGAGGAGATACGAAATTTTATTTATGAAGAAAAAAAATGATACACAGCCGTGAAAACTACACTGATTCGAATTCTGGGATCGTGTCAATACAAGCTTCGTTGCGCACACCGCTCCGGTTCAGTCCTTTCATTTTTTTCGTCATAAATGCAGTTTTAAGTGCTGAGGTGATGGAGGTATCGAGCGTTTTGTAGACTTGTTTGACAATCCATGGGGCGACATTTTTTTTTTAGCGTTTATTGACTGAGACTGGCGAATGGAGGCGCACGAAATTTCTCCGTATTGGGCCCGGTTACTGGAATTCCCGTTTTACTTTTACCATAAATGTGCCCATTGTAATTCATTTCACTTTTTGCAGCGTTCCACGAGAGGGAATTATTGTGTGCCGGCGAGAGAGTCCGGTCACCTCGGTTTTTGCTACCGTTTCCTAAGTGGTATCGGCCATGCGAACTCATTCTTCTTTCAACGATGCGAACATCAACTGGCGATCTTGAGCATGGGGACATGAAAAATGGAAAGGCCGGCTACTCTATTGTCTCACCTCATTTACTTTCCCGTTCAGATAAAGCACGATGCCATAATTACAGATAAACTAAGTGAAATGAAAAAGAAATAAAAACGTTACAGAGAAAGGCAGCACGGTTCGTTAAATGACTACGACCGAACAGAGTGTCACAAATTACTGGCGCGTACACTGCAAGCGAAATTGAAGCTGTTGGAGTCAGGTCTGTCGGGTTTTGAAACGAACACAGATTAAAGACGATCAGAAACACACTGAAACAACATCGGAAGGGGGCCGGGGCCACGGCAATAAGTGAAGGGAGTTAGAGTGTCGAACCGAACACTGCAAGAATTCCTCCCTCCAGCTCACTCTTCGCGACCACAAAGGTGGATATTGGCTATTAACCCGGGGTACACATTTAGTACCCATGTAGCCTAACACCCCCAGGCGTGCGCTCATTGGGCGGCTTGCTGGATGGTGTGTACATACAGATGCAGATCATTAAGTTAGGATATTTATATTGTGCAAAAGTTTAAATGGTCTTCCTAGCACTAGTGCTAGAAATTGTAGTACTTATAGGTACTATATTACATAGTAATCCTGTGAATAAACATGTTTCATTATCCCAGGCACTAGTGCTAGGGTCATAGTACTAGGGTAGCTCTACCCTCACTTATTAAACCTACTTTAGGGCTGAATACTATTTTTTCATTACTACACTGGCAGAGTATTGAGAATAAATTGGAGGCTTTTGAGATGTGGATTTGTCGAAGGATGGAGAAGGTGTGCAGAGAGAAAAACTAATGAAAAAGTGTTAAGAATGGTATGGAAGGAGAGGCTCTTTCTGCGTGAAATCCAAAGAAAGTAGGAAAGGTGGATGGAAGGGGTACTCAGAGACCATGGGGACTGTGATGGAATGTAGAATGTTGGTAAGCAAGGCAGGAGTAGGAAGAGAATAAGAATATTGGATAGAATAATAGGTGGTGGGAAGTATGCAGATTTGAAGAGGGATTAAATAAGGGGTAGCGGTAAAAACGAAGTTGAGACTCATCAAAAACCTACCTTAACCGGTAGATTACCCTTCATCATCATACTTCTACTTCTAAGCATTGCCCTGCAAGTCGCCGCAAGGGAGTGCGGCAAAGAAGAAAGGTTTGGCCAGCATTATATCGCAAGGGAAACAATTACTAACTACAAATTGAATGTAAAGAAATAAAGGAAAAAAAACTGTCGAAAAATTTAGGAAACATCTCATAATACTGTAAAGAGGACTTCATCGGTTAGTTTCTCTTGCATTTATTGAAACTTGTGAAAATATTTTTCTGAGTCTTGAAATTCACTTCGCTTTGAAACATAATGGAAATGGAACTCACTCCGACATGCTGCCCTTCCACGAATAACTGCGGGAGCGACGGGGAAGTGAGATGCGAGGATCCGTCGCCACACGATGAACTCCCGAGGCGCCTCTGGATCTCCTCCCGTACCGCTACGCTGGTGGAGGCATCCCTCTCTTCAAATGGCACCAGTAACGTGCGGAGAATCTGCTTGACTCGGAGGCATTTGTGGAAGGTGCGCCGAACCACGCCCATCGATGTCGTGTACAACACCACCTTCCCACGCTCCTTGTCCCGGTATCCCTGCGAAGTAAATAGATTGAGATAAGTTGGACATTCCACATGGGCATTCAGGCTCCCATTAAAACCTACGGTGACATAAGAGTGTGCAGTCAATAGCTTTTCTATGAGGTATGTGCCGGGAAGTAAGTGGAGCATGAGACTAATGTTATGAAATGAAAGACTTCTCTTGAAAGACTTTTTGATCGAGAGTCAGTAATGGTTAGGAAAGTTACGTGATTGAGTTACGGAACTAGTACAGTATTGAATAATTATAATTTTCAGGGTGTAGTTTCATGAGTGGTCGTTTCCCCTCCGAACCTGATATGTAATTTCGGACGATTTTGGAATTAGCTTCCACCCTCACCGATGAAAGACATTTAGTTGACTACGATAGTTATTGGACATACGTTGTCGCCGGTAAAATTATTAACTAATGTAAGGTGATTTTTCTAGATTTGTTTTGTTTAGCAAAAGCAAAAGAAAAAAATGCGATTCATCTTTCAACACCTTATCTCTTATCTTCATTCATTTCAATCTCTTCTGTTTGAATGTAGAGAATATCTTAATCTGTAAAGATTTTTAAGGTTCGTCATTTATTTTACACAGAAATTTCCTTGTCATTTTTCCTGTTCATATTGGTTAATTTGAATAACATAAACATCGTATTAAATTAAATTTGAGGGTTATAAATTTCAAATTGCCGTAGTAAATGTTCAAATAACTTTTTTCTATGACGACGATCCAAAAAAGCTAGCTGCGAGCGCTTTCAGCAATGGCGTTTTTTTTACATAAGACCCATTTTCGTATGAGTGTGCATCCAGAATTGAGCATTTCCCATCATATTTATGTTAATTTTGGACTGAATCGTTCAAGATCGGCAGGAATTTAGTTTCGCCTCTGGCTATTGATGATTAGATTCCTCGAATTCAAAACATTCCAGTCATTCGAACGCCCTCAAGCGGTAGGCAATTAGGAATGCGTCGAGTTTTGCCCCCGGTTAGCGGTAAACCAATATCTTCGAGGTCAATCTTTAAAATAGAGCTGTTCACAAGGACTTTTGGGAGTGAAGCAGAAAACGTAGAGTGGGGCGTCGACTTACAAGTTGATGTAACCTTGAACTCCGGCGCCATAGCGGCCTGCAGTGTCATTGCAGCTAGTGAATTGAATACGCTTGCGTATCCTCCCTCCTTTTTTATTAAACTTTGTATCTTAGGGGGTTGTCAGCTTCTGCTAACGATTTTGTTTTTATGTTACATATCCCCGTGTCATATCTATCTGATGTTTGATTAAATTGATAAAACGGCCACTGTTCAAATATCTTCACACTTTCATTCGGTGTTTAGATAAGTCCACTTAGAACAAATAATTTGAATCAGTACAGTATTTAAAGTTACGTATTATTTAAATGAATCTCATGTGAGGTCATACTTAAAGATGAATTTTATGTGAAAAAACAGTTTAAGGAGCTTATGTCCTGAAAAAATTGGACACGATGATCTTACTGAAAACGAATAATGGCATATAACTGAGGAAAAATTCCTGTAGATAGGTTAATTCCAGAACATATGGGGTCCACTTCACGTATTTAATGCGTTGCATATTTGACGTATGGGGAGTTGTAACCCTCTATGTTTATTAAGGTTGGAAATACATTTCTTGGTAATTTGAGTTGGGGTTGATATATTGCATGAGATTCCCTTCAGTTACTTGCATTTTTTGCCCGTTTTTGCTTACAATGATATTTTTCTTGCAAGTTTTTGTTCTCGAAGTGCACGTTTTGTCATTTCCTATTGTTACATGTAGCTACAGAAAATTTCTATGCTAGAGTAGGAATATGCAATTATCAGTGGCATATACTATACAGTTTTATCAGCTTACTATTCCTGCGATTATCCTCATGCACTGTAACATCTTATTACTAAACGACTATTATTATCTAATTTAACTTTTAATCTAAAAGATGCATCTAGTCTTATGACCTCAACTTGGAATTGTAGAAATGTAAATTAAATACGTCTTCTATATTTCAATAGGTGAACTTTTTATTTTCACATCTCTGGTTAGGTAAAATTATATCATCTGCAGCGAATTTAAATGGTATAATTTATTGAAACTCCACACCTACTAAAAAAATGACCATTAAGCATAAGGTATTTTAACTCCAAAGTTTCAACTCTACACCTATAGAACAAGAAAAAAGAAAATTCTTATAAGTAGACAGTCTGCCATGGGATTATTTATGATGAGGTTCTCTGTGCGAGATGTTTTGCGAGAAAAAGTTTCTTGTTTCCAATATATTAATGATGCCCAAGGCTTGGAAACTTTTCTTTCTGTAACGTTGTTTCACTTTCACCTTGAGTCCTTTCAGAAGAAAGTTCTGTTTCCTTGAAAAATTCAATGGAACTTCCAACGGAAGGGGAAACCTCAGGGAACGTATTAGCCAAACCTCTTTGGCTCATCTTTCATCTTAAATAATTTTATAAAACGGGGAAAAATCTAGCTAAAATTTTACAAGTTACTGCAAAAATCTCATCTTTTACATCACGTGGACTTCATACTCAGCGGGGTATGTTCACGGTGAGTCTGTATGAAAATTAAAAAATTCTTTCTTTTCAATTAATAATGGTTAAATATCTGATGTAATTAATATATTCTATTATATAATATTAATATGTAGCATATTTTTAACATTCTATCATAATAGATTGATGGTTTTTTAAAAAATAACTTTTATATAATTCCACAAATAAAAAATTTACAATTCACGACCGGTT
>WURS02035177.1:0-11461 GCA_011762765.2 Rhinocypha anisoptera
AGAGGGTAGAATGTTGGGAAAGCGGGGTAGGGGTAGGAGGAGAATAGGGATTTTGGACAGAATGATAGGGGGTAGGATGTATGCAGATTTGAAGAGGGATTATAGGTAGGTGAAATTGCTCATCAAAAACCTACCTTTATCGGTAGATTACCCTTCATCATCATCATCATTTATATTGTTTACTTCATACTTCTACGCATTACCCTGAAAACCGCCGCAAAGGGAGTGTGGCAGTGGGTGAGCCGCCACCAAACATACACATGCACTCCCAAATGCAAATGTTAAGTGACATACATTGTACTCAAAATAAAGCCACTCTAATGCAGAACAAAATAGCTGAACATCATCCACAACATGCGGGGCAATGTCAGTCTTCTTACTACAAACATGCGTGAAAACAACTACAAACGCCGTCACAATATGCAGGGTCCAATTGGGAGCTCTTCCCCTTCTAGCTTATCAACGTACTCTCACCCATGGCTAACTCCCTTTCCATCGAAGCAGTCATTGTAATATTGACATTTTTTAACGCAAAAGACTTCTGTAGTTACTTGCTTTATTTCAGCTTTTACTTATTTACATATATTTCCATTTATAAGGATTTTGGCCTACACCAAAAACACAAAAATAGTTTTTAAGCTATGTACTGATTAACTGAAATGCATATCCTTTTCTTTATAGAGAATTTAAGGGAATATTTTAATAAAATAAGGACTAAAGTTCCAAAAAACAGTTTATAACTATAAAAAATGCTCAAGTGATTTAATCAAATTTACATAGATGTAACTTTCACCATATATGGCATATACTTGAATGATACGAAATTTCACCGAGTAGAAGAGAAGTTAATACTAAAAAGTAGTAGTAAAAATCCTATACAAGAGATCTTAAAAATGAACAAGGAAGAAGATAAGGAGAGAAAAATTTAACATGGATTGAAGAAAGCTACATATCAAAAATGAGAAACGGTAGATATTTGAAAAGTTGATGCGCGATTGCTTGGAAATAAATGAGATGAAAAGGAAAATTGATAAGAAGGGGACGCATGAAAGTACGTAGTTAGGGTGGCTGTAGTTCAAATTATGGAATAATTATGATAGGAGTGTGGTTAAATGGACTAATTTTAGTGAAGTGGAAATCGTCACTTAGAAAATATTACGTCCACGAATTACTCTTCCAGCCTCCCCTTGAAACTGCGACTGGGGCGAATTCACACCTGTCACATACTCCGGAATGAACATAATGCATGATACATAATTAAAAAAAAATAAGTAATAATTTACCACGAAAAAAATAATTTTTATACATAAACATTCTGTGGTCAATTGAAACGGTAATGAAACCGAAATGCTTCAAACTCAACGAGGACGATGTCTAATTATATTGATCAACAAAATACCTGTAACAGTTGTTTAACCGAAGACCGAAACGTATCCTGATTATTTAATGACAGTCATTTCAATGGGTATTGTTGAAACGGATAACCGCGTTTTATTTTGAACATTATAAATCCGCAAATTCAGAAGGAAACTTTTGTCTCATCGACCGTATCCCTTGTTTCCTCATCAAACAAAGAGCGATTATTCTGATGAGGAACAAACAAGCCGCTAGTAAATTTTTCCTTTCCTCCGGAGGGAGAAGGACAAGTGTGGGCGAGTGTGTATGTGTGTGTGTGTGTGTGTGAGAGAGAGAGAGAGAGAGAGAGAATTGCAAAACATTCGTCTACGAGAAAGTCTGTGAAAGCAATCCCATTCCGACGGTTCGAGAGCACCAGATGCTTCTTCCTATCCCATCCACTCAAACCCTTCCACTTCCTTAAATTCCCACTCGGTCGCCCTTAGGATCCAGCCTCGCTTACCCTCGCTCGCACTCCCCGTGCGGTCGTAACTTACTCTAGCAAGCAATCGGAGAATCGAGAACTCGCAGACGGGATGGGAGGCAAGGGGAGGAAGAGGTGGGAGGGGTCGAGGAGGTCCGTCCAGTGCATTTTTTTTCCCAGCAAATCCCATCATGGCATCAACATGTGAGAAGCTCGTCTTAAGGGAAGGGCTTTCAAACCTAACGGGTTGAAAGGACTACCATATATCAATATCGCTCGACAAAATATGAAGTCTTTTGGTGATTAAAGGGGATAGCATTTTAAAAGAGATTGAAATGGTGATATTAAGTTAGCGACTTTGAACAGCAACTATCACGTAAGAAATGAGATGTATAGACTTTGTATTTAGAGCCGTATTTTCGCGCTTGTGATTATCCTGAAAAAAAATATTAGGTAACGAATTTTCTCAAGCCCAAATCTCACCTTTCGAAAGGGCGTCACTTTGGTTATTGGATTATTCCGGGTTTTGGGCACTAAATTGTTTTGTCCGCTGGAACATCCACAAAGTAGAATGCGTTAACGTTCTTCCGAGATCAAAGCGCCATGAGCAAAAATTTCAAAGGAGTTTCAAACATATTCTTTGGACTATGCAAACTGGCCAGAACCGATTGTCGTCTGCAGGTAAAAATTTTGTCTCTGAAATCTCATGTTCAAAGTCCCTGAAATGATATTTTCAACAGATATTTTGTGACAATGAAGTTAGATTTTTGAATAATCTAGTCACCCGTTCCCCGTATGATTCTTCCATAAAATTTGCAGATGACCATTAATCAAATATATCATCAAGAGAACGTTGAAAGTATTCAACTTCTATTTCTCTATGACGTGATACACAAGAGAACCCACTTTCTCGAAATGTTTATGAGTACGAATTATACTAATAATTTTTAACTGAGCCTTTCCAAAGTAATTTTTTTTCGCCAAGCCGTTTGCTTGTCCCCTAGTGAAAAAAATACGTTGGTTCCCAAAAATACTACGAAGCATATATTAAGAGTAACTTTTGACGTTTACCCGAGCGACATTAAGGTTGTAAGGAAACGATAATACAGCATGTAAAACGATAAGACGAGAGAATTCTGCATCAGAAGCAGTAGAAGTCATTACCAATGCAAGTAACTATTGGTATTAAACTTTACTAGGTACGAAATCCCCACGTACGAAAATTTATGAACAGGGAAATAAAAAAATATAGGCTTCGACAGACAAACTGGTGATAAGGGTGATTTAAAGGTTTAAGAGCGATGCTATCAATATCTCATTTGGAAAACCGGTGAAGTGCATGGGACCCCAACAGCCTCTTTTATGAAATCGAGATGGTCCAGTTCAGGTCATCAAGACATGTTTAAATTAACACGATAAGACTAAGAGTGTAACAGTGATGGTTAGGGAACTCAGTTGATAGTCGTTAAAGCAAAGAAGAATCAAATCTAGATTACATTTATTAAAAAACGAGTTACAACCGTTAATTATATACTAAAATTCATTCAATTAATTATGTATAGCACAATTTATACAGGGCGGTCTGACTACAATTGCAAATTAAGAGAGATGGATTCCTAAACTATCAAATTTAGGGATTCTTTCCGTGGACAATACTTGAAAACAACTGCTCGGAAACAAAGGAATAAACTAATTCTAACACCGAAGTGACTTGAAGGATGAACTCACTGACGTTCGTGTCCTCAAACCATGCCATGTACGGCTTGCAGGGTAAACATGTTGATTAAAACTTCGACGAAAGCATTTATTGAAAAATTGAACAAGGATTTCGAAAGGGAAAAATTACTGCTACCGTCCTCTTACGTCCTATCCTTACGTTTTTAAAAGAGTAAGGGAAATTATAAAAAGATAATTCCTTATAATTTAATGCATTAATAATGTTACATGTTCATTTTTTTCACAAGAAGGCTCTGTTCTTCAATTATAAATAAAATAATTTTCATATACATCGAACACATGGACCTTGAGCAAATATTTGAAGAAAAAATTAATGAAATCCCTCATGTGGAACGTTGAATTAGATGGATCCGACACCTGGTCCATGAGGAAGGATGATGAACAGCAAAAGTGTTTGGAGGCTTTTGAGATGTGGGTTTGGCGAAGGATGGAGAGGGTGAGGCGAACGGAGAGGAAAACTAATGAAGAAGTTTTGAGAACGGTAGGGGAGGAGAGATGTTTGCTGCATGAAATCCAAAGAAGATAAGAAAGTTGGATGGAAGGGGTACTCGGAGGAATTGGATTGTTGAACAGGTTGTAATAGAGGTTAGAATGTTGGGTAAGCGGGGACGGGGTAGGAAGAGAATCGGAATTTTGGGTGGAATGATAGGTGGTGGGACGTATCAAGATTTGAAGAGGGATTACATTAAGACGTAGCGGGACAAATCTAACATGAGGATTATCAAAACCTTAACTTTAAAATAAGCGAGTACTCGTATACTTGATGAATAAGCAATCGTGAACAATAAGGTGTGGAACTCGGGGAATATAGGGGACACTCCTTGAATAAGATGGGAAAAAATCTTACTGAATCCCATGAGAATATTATCACCTGGAGATAGGTTCCAGCCAAAAATTAATCAGTGAATCGGGGGCAACATAAGCCCTCCGTCATGTGAATGAATGTGGAGACCACAGTGATCAGTAAAGCAACATTCACTTTATTGTAGACCTGGTGATTGTCAATTTAATGGTAGCAATAATGCACCGTGGAAGGAAATGAAAATCTACCGTATTATACTCCGAGGAGTTGGAGCAGCTCACCAATTCATAGTTGGATTATAACGTGATACAACTGTCTGGAGTAAAATAATCTGGAAATAAAATAGTCCCCCATTCGGGTATCTGGGTGAGGAATAATCTAAAGAATAAACTTTATAGAGTCAGGTGAGATGTGGTGGAAACGATCCATGATCTAAGAAATAGGTTAACAAATTTTCAATGTATACTTTAAAAAATTCTTCTTTATTCCGACATGTTTCAGTGCACTACACCATTATCAAGTCTAATACTGATAATGGTGCAGTGCACCGAAACATGTCGGAATAAAGAAGAAGTTTTTAAAGTGGAAATTGCAAATTTTTAAACCTATTTCTTAGATTAATAATCTAGAGAGTACGCTAGGCAAGAATAACGAACAGTTTAAAATAATAACTTGGAGCGTTAGTTCAAACCGGGACTGTGTAAGGCGATTTGACCTAAAAATGGAAACGCGTAGAATGAGATTAGATATGTTAGGAGTCTGCCAAATGAGATGGCCTGAAGAAGGAGATATCTGTATTGATAACTACGGCGTAATTCATTCAGGGTGCTTTAATGGAAACACGGTGGTGATCGTAATGCAGAGAAAGAGCGCAGAAATTGGAGCGGCGTGCTTATCGTAATTTAATGGAAGGATAACAAAGGAGAAGATAGCAAAATAAAACCAGCAGATTCCGCAGTGGTACAGGTCTACACGCCCAGAAAGGGTAACCGAGATGATGCATTGGAAGGTATCTGTGACGATGTTTCAGAAGCGAAAAAAAAATTAAGAGGAGAAGTTAATTTAATCGTCCTTGGAGAATAGTACGAAATTAAAGGAGAAGTACAGGAAGCAAAAAACTGGAAAAATTTGGTCTAAGGAAACGAATTGAAAGAAACGAAGGGTAATGAATGGAATTCTTCAAACAATACCTGTGATTCAGTCGTGACAATATTTTTATTTGAAATCCACCCACGCAGAAACTGCACGAGAAAGACTCCAAGGCACGTTAGATGAAGAATAAATTATCTTCACCTAGAGCAATAAGCAGTGATAGATGTGGCGAAAAGGAGAGAACACAGAAAAATAAAAAAGCAATTTGTGAGAGAGAGAGGTGCACCTATCGTCATTGATTTTTAATATTTACATCTAGAAGGCAATTAATGAGATCAAGGGAAGTATGAAAGTGGGTGTAAGGACACGAAGAAAAGAGATATAGACATTGTACGACTTGCAGATTATGTTGCAGTTGTGGCAGAGAAGGAAGAAGATATAACTGTGGCATTAGTTTTCATGGAAATGGGAATTAGATAACATGGCTCATGATTAAACCTTGAAAAAACAAAAGTAATGGTCTGGATTAAGGGAAACTGCTGTCGACTCAAAATAAGAAAGAAAGAAATGGGGGCCGGCGGAAGGATTCTTCTACCAAAGAATCAAGGTCTTCGAAAATGGAAAAAGCAACGACGAAATAATAAGCAGAATATCCGAGGTAAATACGGCATTCATTCAGAAACAAATTTTACTGCAAACAATATTAGTCTTGGAATAAGGAAGAGTTTGGTTAGGGTATGCCTACTTGTGAAGCATACTTTTATTCCTCAAGTCAGACATGCGCAATATCACCACCTAAGAAATAAATATTGGAAGATGCTTTTTGGTGGTACAAAAGAATGTTAAAAATTTAATTTATATAAACCGAGTGAGTAATGAGAAAGTACTCCGAAGAGCAGATAAAAAGAGAGGCTTATGGAATGCACTAACAAGAAGAAGAGGAAAGATAATAGGACATTGGACATGCGAGATTAGAGAAAACCGTACGTATCGAGAGGGGGGCTAAAATGGTATATGGGAGACGTATAACATATTACTTAAGCCTATTACTTAAGCCGTAACACGTATGACGTAAGCAGTAACGCGCAAGAAATCTCTTACGCCCTTCACTCTCCAATGAGGACGTAATTTTAGCCAATCAGAGGGCGCCATTACTACCGCCGGTGTCTGTGACCTGACCTACTGCTTTTTCGGAAGCTTCTTTGAAGCAGCATTGGCAGTCTCCACGTTCATTTCAATAATTTAATTTTTCACACAGGCAAATTGTTAGCAACTCTTGACGAATTTTTTTTTCTTTTCCGTTCATTTTACTTTCCCAAACCTTCTCCGGATCCTGCTCTGAATGGCATGCGCTCCTTAGCTACTAGATAACCGAATCATAAAATGGTAAATCTGCATTAAAACTTCCACTAGGATTTTCTTCATGTCTTAACTAAATATGTTTTCACATTAAAAAAAATTATTCTTCTCTTAAATGCCATCTTCTCTAACGGACCTCTCCTTGTCCATTTCTCCCTGAATCTTGTATTGTAAGTATTACTTGATAATTTAGAAGGGGAAGAGCTCCAGATTGGACCTTGCATGTTGTGACGGCGTTTGTAGTTGTTTTCATGCATGCTTGTAATGAGAAGTCTAACATTTTACCGCACGTTGTGGATGATGTTCTGCAATTTTATTTTGAATGGGAGTGGCTTCGTTTTTAGAGCAATATGTGTTTCTTAACATTTGTATTTGGGAGTGCACGTGAATATTTGGTGATGGCTCACCCCCTGCCACACGCCCTTTCCGCGGCTTGCAGGGCAATGAGTAGAGGTAGAAGCATGTAATCCAGCATACTGCGCATAGAATTGAAATTAACTAATTTTAGACGAGGAAAATAAATTTCTTTGAGATCATTTTTGTTTCTCTATTTATCAAGAATCAAATTGCTTTTGTTTTCTTTCTCATTAAAATGGACCATTCGAGGGAAGCAGGTGAAGAAAAATCTTTTAAAAATGGCATTTTATATCTACCCGTTATATAAAATCAGAGATATAGGTTGTTTAACCTATATCTCTGATTTTACGTACGTGATTTGTACTACCATAAGTATAAAATGACAGGATTGACTTTACTGCTTTAACAAATCAATGATTGTGGTTGAAATACTGCCTATGATCATATCATTGCCATGGCATTGGCCTCTATTTGATTAATGGCTAAGCAAGAATACCGCTGTGACACAGTATTTAGTCTATTAAATACTCGAAAAAGACATTCTTAGTCTAGCACCAGCTTTTGCAAAGTAAATGCACTGTTTACACTGTTCTTTTGAGTATGATGGTAACATTTGATGATGACACTGATAAATTCCATACAACTGATAAGAGAGTTGATGTAGACCTTCAACAATTTCGAGGACTCTTGAGAAATTTAACTGAAAATATCGATAGCTACGACAAAAATAAAATTAGTACTTATTATTTAAAAATTATTTATTTTACCATTTTGGGTATCATAAGTTAATTTCGTTCGAATACAGATATATTAGAATAGGTATAAACATCATTCAGAAACCTGGATATACGCAATAATTTCAAATAGAAAGAATTGACCCAGGAAGGTATACATTACATTGGGTTTTGACATAGTAAAATTATATATAATATATAAAATAATTTTCAATGATTTTTAAATGGTCTAGCAATTAACAACAGGGACGAAGGTTTTTTTATGGTAATGGGTTGAGTTAATATGACAGTTACTGTTATCAAAAATTTCAAAATGTAGTTGATTTCTTGATCTCCGTCAATGGAGAAAAAAATATATGTTATTTTTACTGGTTTAAAGAATTTTAAAGAGGTTTTTTATTAGATTCATTGCAGAAAGAGATGTAAAAATATCTAAAAAATACTGGGATAACCAAATGTTTTTATGGTACGTGTCATTAGCCTAGTAACCTTAACAGAGTGTGAGGTTACGCTTTGGAAAAAATCTAAATATGAAATACAACGGCGTAACATGGTTTTATGTTTATGGATGAATAATATAGTTCTTCGGGATTGAAGTATTACTCTTTCCCATATTCAAATCATCCTAAAATCCTAAACCCTGAAGTAAACGTCATCACCTCAGACAGATAATTCATTCGCAAGGAAGGAGAACCATCTATTCGACATAAATTTCCCCAGGGCAGGTGACCCGATTTTATGCCAGATACTCTGTACCGATATTCCCTGTCTTTTTAAGTTCTTTAACTTTCTAACCATGTTCGTGAAACGGGGACTCATCCCATTCCGCAGATAAACTGCTGGGAGAGAGAGAGAGAGAGAGAAGAGAGAGTGCTATCGCTGCTCCTTATCTTTCCTTGACGTATTAGGACAGGAGACGAAGGGGTCGTCGAGTGAAGCATTCGATAAGGACCGCAATGATGACAACAGGGCAGCCTCAAGAAACTAACGGTAACCCATTGTGTCGGGTTAATTTCTCCATGCATCCCATCTGTTCGCGATTACTCCCTCGATACCGAAGGACGTGAGGAAGCTCGGATACCTCTACCACGGAAAAAATTGCGTAAACGCCGCCCGATCTCCTTAATCTTGGTCCCTGCAAGAGTTGCTATGTGACACTAACACCGGAGGGATCTCTCACTGCGATCGCCGGAACACACTTCATGTCTCCGAGGACGTGACTCTGGGCATCTCTGTCTACCTGGCTCCGTCAACCTGTTGAGAAGGGAGATGGGGGGAAGACGGAAGGTCTCGCAGGGGTTTGTTTCCATGGAGATGTTTCCACGTTATTATCAGGATTAGTCCAAAGAGCCTGAAGCTATCTAAGTGAGTAAGATGGGACATCACTAGTCTTGCTTCTCCCACCATGGCTCTCTTACGAAGAATTTGCTTCACATTTAAAGTTGGGAGAATTCTCGTATAGGACTTATTTCTCCTTTGGCAAGGCATTTGAAGCTTCAGAGAATTTTTGTACAAGCTTGCCTTATCATGCATTCACCAAATTCGCCTAAGTAACGGTCACGAAGTACTATGCGGGCCTCTTCTATTTGAAAACCTCCAAAATTTAGAATATATGAGGGAGTCAATCGACCAATAACATAAAATTGAAAGTATAGGCATTTAAATAACCGTTGATAAGTAATCTGTAATCGAACCGGAGCACTTAAAAAATGCATATGATGTCGACAGCAATACATACGCAAAACCTGATCAAACTAAAAAAAAATATATAAGGACTTCACAATATTAATATAAGATTCACATTTACCACATTTTATAATGAATAAAATTCTCACTAAGGACACGCCAATTGATAAAAACATGAATGGTTTTGATTAACGAAATAAAATTTTAATTCATCCAGCATGGAATCGATTTTTCATGCGAAAGGAGAACGGAGAAAATGATTTCTAGGAAACTTACACCAACACTTCCCACGAGCGGAATGGTGAACTGCGTGTGGAATACTCCGAAGGGCTTATTGAAATAGGACGCTCGTGAATTTGGTTATAACAAGAGTATAAATTCTTGATAAACTCTGAGGAAAGTCTATATTCTAGTTTCACCTTTTCGGATGACTGAATGACTTTCGGATGGGATTTCACTTTTATGATATTCATCGGGCAGAACGTCGAACTCATTCGAGGGCTGTATTCAGCAACTAATTTCCTGGCCTGGTTGACACCATTAAAAAGTTATCAAAATATATGAAGCTTAAAATGTAACCACATAAAAAAAAACTTCGATGCGTCAAATTTTTCAACCATGAAGACCTTCAATCAACATGAATCATACTCCACATGTCACGGATTTGTTTCTGAATGCGTATTATGTGGGATTTTAAGTTTCTCGGATCTTCATTGGCCGTCGTGGAGGGAGGAAAGTGTTTCGGGCTCAACTTGGTGGAATTTCTCCGTCTTAAGAAGAGAAATTATGCAAGAATAATTAAAATCAAAATTACTTTGCGTTTCTTGCATAATGGAATTCCGCAAAGTCTCTGGCTCAACTGTTATTCTTATTAAGAGAAATTATGACATTATTTTTATGAGGAATCGGAGTGTCATAATTTCTCCTCCTATGTTGTAGAGGGTGAATATCTTTGGGCTGAACGACTCCTTCGAACGGAAATACTATCTCTTAACTCAAGGACATCTTCACATGAGGACGTCAACGTCGCGTTTCCCTTTGTTTATTAAACCACGACCTAAAACTTCCTAAATGCCCCAAATAGCAACAATGCGAATCACATCAAGTCTTTGACTTCCTTCCCCATCTATTCTTTTAACGTGAAATGCGTTAATCCAACCGAATTCTGTATGTTCGATATGCAAACATTTGAATGGGACTGTGCGATTCACATTTCGTTTGAGGAAATCTCAACCGCCACATAACGGTATATAGTTCAAGTGGGGAGAGAGAGAATAACGTGGCGTGGGGGGAAGGAGGGAGTTCCAGAAACGACGTTACTGGAATTCCGTTTGGACGGAAAAGGGCAGGGTGGAAGTCGCATGGGGGTCTTGAAAATGCTGCGTTGGGGGGGACTGCGAAAGTTAAATAACCACATAACTAGGGAATTTACCGCGGCCACGGATATAAAGCAAAACTAATATTCTTCGGAAAGGCAAACTGCCAAATGGCAACGAAAAAACACTTGGAAAACAAAAGGGCGATAGAGCGCATTACTCATTTCCCTTCTGGGAGTCCACCTTCACAGCGTGGGGACGGCAGAAGCAGGAGCGTGCCCCGAGATGAGAGTGGGAGGAGGGAGTACCCCGATTGGGGATGGGATCTCACGCCTCTCCTCACCCCCACTCTCACTCACTCGTATCTGAGAGCGGAGAGGACCCTAGGCGTGCAGCGAGGCGGGAGGGGCGGCCTTTCGACCGACGAATTAAAATTTGGACTGCTCCCTCGTTAAAAAAAAAGGCAAAAATATTTTATGGCGAGGGAGTAATTCTCTGCCCCCCCCCCACCCCACCCCCCCCCCCCCGCCACACCCCCCCCCACAACCCCCCTCCCCCC
>WURS02035199.1:0-11460 GCA_011762765.2 Rhinocypha anisoptera
AAGGGGCAAGGAGCCTCGAAATATTTCTCTCCGTAATGTAAGTCTATCTTTTTACTGTTTCTGTGTGTGACTGTCTAAAAGTGTGTGCGTGTGTTCTTTATATATATATATATATAGGGGGAGGGGAGGGAAGGGGTCATTGAGGTGACACACCTTACAGTGGAATGACACATTAAATGCTTTATTGTTTCATTCCCATTCCCGTTTGTAAACTGAAAGCATTTGACAGAAGACACAAACTCGCATACATGTAAACGAACCGAGCATACATTTCCTGACTAATTTTTAAAGGGATCTAGGAGGCAAACCTATGAAACACTGATTATGGGATGAATTTAGGCGTTGTAAGATCTGGTGCTTTCCCGGCGAATGATGTTTACGAAATTTTCTCTTGTTTTCCAACGGGACAGGGGTTCCATTTTTGCCGACGTTTCGACTCTCGACTCGAGATACAGAGTTGTTCTTAGGATAGTTTCCTCTTCGTGTTCGGAACAACGTACAATTGCATTTTTGCCGTCTTACAGATAAGTCAATGCCGGGTTAGGTGACACTTGATTGTTCCGTGTGAGGGGTCATGTGGGAGGGCCATCCTGATTGGTTGGAACTTTGCCGCTTGGTCTTCCTCTTGTGATCAACATTCCAAAGCAATGGTTTCCAAGCATTTCTGAGGGAGTAGCTGGAGTCTCTATTGAAATTATTCCTCTCCATCCGAATCCCAATGGCCTTTTTTATGACTCGGTCCCAGAAGCCGAAGGAACGGGGGAAAGAAGCTTGTCGCCGTCAATTTTTATAACGATGGTTATCGTTAATACTACGTTCAGTAATGACCGATTTCTCCGGTAGACCCAGGCGCAGGTGTCGCCGATGTTCCGTAGGCCTCGTCTCAATCGTATTTCCCGTCTCCCGACAATGTGTACCTCACCGCATTCACGGGGAACCTTGTAGTCGCCAGAAACCTTCAAGCGACTGACTGTCTTCGGCTCGGAAGATGATTTCTCCAATTTTCGTCGGTATTTTGTGGATGGCATCTATATTATGAATTGCGAATATCCTCGAAAATTTTCCTGACATAGAGACAGAAGTGTACGGCAGAACTCTGCTCTGTCAATTGGCCTCGGTGGTCTGCGGAGGAAGTGGAGGGAGTGACCGAGGCTGCGTTCGCTGTCGCAGCTTCCTCTTCTCATATCCCAACTCGGGAGATTGACCCTTTCTCCATCTCTTTACTTCACCTTCTACATCCGTCGCCAAACCTACATCTTAAAAGATTCCAATCACTGCTCCTCATCCTTCCGCGTGGGCCAGGCTTCGGATCCATTTAGTGTTAGCTCCATATTAAGGTTTTCACTAATCTTTTCTTCAAATCTTTATTTAGGGTCCCTCTCATTAACTCTTTCCTTTTCGCAGTCCTCTTTTCCTAAATGCAATTATTCGTCTACTATCCATGACACTATGTTCATTTTCCTCTATGGTGCTTCCCAAATAATTGAACTTTTCTACCTGTTCTAATTTATTCCCCCCTAGCCCCTTGATATTTAGCCTGATTTCTTACTTCTCCAATATCTCATTTCTTTCATTTGCTTACGATTAACCTAATCCCAAATTTCTGACATTGGTCATGTAAAGCATTCAACAAGGACTCCAGTCATTGGCTGGCTGAATTGCCAACTAGAGACTGATTGTCGGCGAATCTGACTGGTTTTAACGAGTTCCCCACCAACTTTTTCTCCCGTCTAAACCGCCTCACATGCCTCTATCACCATCTCCTCCGAGTACACATTAAAAAGAAGAGGGGACAACGGACACCCCTGCCTTACTCTCCTACCTAAACCGCCAGAAAGAGGAGAGGGAACTGGATGGGACATTAGTAAAAGACTGCCTGATGAAAATATTAATGGACGGAAAGATTGAGTGAAAGAGAGGTAGAGGAAAAAGGAAACATAATTTACTGACTTACGTAGCGATGGGAGAAGCACATGAAAAGCTGAAGGGGCGTGTGCGCCATCACAGGACCTTACAACGAGGAGGGAGCAGTACAATTGTAACATGTCCGAGGACAGGTCCACCTGGGAAGAAGTTTCACGACAACTGAAGTGTCTTCAAGCCTAATTTTAAAATACTACTTGGTCGGAGAGAAACTAGTCCAGAGAATTAATCAATAAGTGAAATACAAAGTCGTAAAAAAGTTTGTCACTATAATATTTTTATTCAACTGCGTACACACGCTGCATCGAAATGTTAGTTATGGCGGCGCGATACAGCGACACATTGCGAATGAGGGGAATATGTTTTCTTCCTTTTCGCAAAATCGGGACTTTTAAGTCCTCTCTTATATTAAATTTTTTCAACGTTCATAATTTGAGAACACCCGTACCACTACTCCAAAGAAGACAACAAGGCGGGTAGGAATGATTTCGGTAGGCACGTGGAATGTGAGGACAATGTTAAGGTCAGGAAATTTAGAGAACGTAAAACTCGGGATGGAGAAAGTAGGAATAGATGTACTTGGGTTGAGTGAGGTAAGTTGGAGGGATACAGGAGATTACTGGAGTGATAGTTTTCATGTAATTTATACCGGGGGGAGGAAAGTCAGTGTGGGGTAGCCATAATTCTGAGCGAGAAATTAGGAAGGAGGGTAGTTAACATTGAACATGTTAGTGGTGTAGTAATCATGGTACAAGTAAAAGCTGATCCGACTAACATAGTTTTAATTCGGGTATATATGCAAACGTGTGGCCATTAAGAGGAAGAAGTAGATAAGGTGTACGAGCAGCTGGAAGACATGATCGACAATATACCTCGAAGGAAACATTTGGTAGTAATGGGTGACTGGAGTGCTTTCGTGGGGAGGGAAGAGAAGGAATAGAAGTAGGTGAACATGGTTAGGAGTAAAGAAAACACCGCGGGGATAAATTAGTAGTTTTGTAGAAGCTAGAGTTTGGTAGTAATGAATACATGGTACAGTCGCGACAGGAGACGCAGGTACACTTGGAAGGCGCCAGGTGACACAGGGAGATATCAGATAGATTACATCTTGTTAGACAGAGATTTAGGAACAGTGTTTTCAATAGCATAAGTTATCCGGGAGCTGATGCGGACTCAGGCCACAATTTGGTCATGTCTTTTAAAAATCAAGTGGATTGATTATGAAGGGACGATTACGGGTGTTTTTTTATAAGGGCATAAAATTGCGGAAATGGAATCCGGAAGAATTAGACAAGAGCAAAGAAGAAAGAGTACCAGGAATCAATAGATAGTCTTATATGAGAGGGGAACCAAAGTAGGACAACGGAACAAAGGTGGAAAGTTCTCAAAGACGGAATAACAAGAGCTGCAGGAAAAGTAATAGGAAGAGTCAACGAGAAGAGAATTAAAAAGCCATGGGTTCACTAACCATCTTTCCAAGCCTGCTACAATATTGTTCAACCTGCCGCTCAGCTCAGTCCATAATATAGATTCTGCTATTCAAAAATTAACGAATTTCGTTGAAGAAGCACATGCGAAATCTCAGATCCCCCGACCACTATCCCCAACTCCGGACTCCCTACCAGAAAGGATACTGAAAGCAATAAAAGACAGGAATAAATACCGGAAAACCTGGCAAAATACCCGACACAGAATGGATGAAATCTCTTACATAGTTTCAAAGAAACGAGTACAAGCCTTCATCCGCCGCCATAAAAGAGTCACATGGAATAACTACGTGTCCCGTCTTTCTGTCAAGGACAACTCAGTCTTGACCAATGGCACGCAAACTGCGAAGGAAAACCGCCCCACTGGCGCCACTAATTTCCAATGGAAAAGGCGCAATCACCGATGCTGAAATGGCGGAGGTCTTCGCTCACTCCCTCTCTGCTCAGTCTTCTCCAATTCCGCCTTCTCTCTCCCATCAAAGAGGATGTCCTACAATCTGCCTCGGCCCTTCGCTTCACCCCTATTTCTCAACCAGATAGTGTTACATTTTCCGAAATCCGCTCCCTCATCCGAAACCTGAAACCGAAAAAGGGCCCTGGTCACGACGGATTCGGAAACAAAACTTTAAAATCCTTCCCGCCTTCCGCCATCAAATTCCTTTCCAAAGTTTTCAACGCCTGCTTCTCCCTCGTATACTTCCCTTCCTCCTGGAAACTTGCCAAAATAATTCTAATTCCAAAACCTCTCAAACCTCTCTCCGATCCCAATTCCTACAGACCTATTAGCCTTCTTCCATCCCTATCAAAACTGCTAGAACGCACAATCCTCAGGCGGCTGTCACAAATTACTTCTTCTGAGAAACTATTCAGAGATGAGAAAATGGGCTTCGTGGAAAGGACATCCACTGTGCACCAGATCGCACGGTTTACGCACTCTCTGATCAACGGCATCAACTTCAAGATGTGCACTCAAGTGGCCTTTTTAGACCTGAACCGGGATTTTGATAAAGTCTAGGTGGAGGGCCTTGTCCATAAATTAACCTCACTTCCCATCCCAACCTACCTAACAAAAATTGTCCTATCCTTCGTCAGTAACCGCTCCTTCTATGTATCTACCTACTCCCACAAGTACCTATCCTATCCACTCCGGAGTCCCCCATGGCGCCGTTCTTTCACCAACCTTGTTCAATCTCTTCATTAATGACATTCCCTCTGACCCCCGCACTCCAACCTTCCTCTACGCAGATGACACAGCAATAGCCTCGCAATCACTCCACCCAGACACAGCAATAAAATATCTTCAGGATCATTTAGATTCATTAGAGGACTGGTTTTCCCACTGGAAATTGTCGGCGAACCCCAGGAAATGCAGTGTGGTCAACTTTAGCCACATCCGTCGGAAAGGCATGGGTGGACCGCTCTATCTAGGAGAAAAGGAAATCCCGAAGAAGGAAGAGGAGAAATTCGTTGGGGTGATTCTAGAAAGGCACATGACGTTCACCGAACATATAAAAACAACAATAGCTAAAGGCTGGGGAGCCTACCGCTCTTTAATCTCTATCCTACGGCCGAAATCCACGCTCGCACTACATACATAACGCACACTCTACACAGAAATGATACGCCCGGTCATAACTTCCGCCTACCTATCCAACCTGTTAACCCTCAGTCGTTTCCAAAACAAAATCCTTCGCAAATTGAGCAATACCCCTTACTTCATCCGAAACCTGGACATACACAAAGACCTCAATATCCCACCTCTCCCAGATGTATTCCGAAAATCACTTGAAAGCTTCAAATCCTCTCTTTCCTCTTCCGATAGCCCTCTGCTTTCCTCCCTCTGGGAATACCCGTATGAACCTAACCTCAAACACCGAAGACCCAAGTTTGTTGTTGTATCAGACACATAGAAACACACTCAAAACAAACAACATCCAAAACTAACAGAAAAACTACCACAGACAAAAGGATAAAATAAAACAAAACAAAAGCACTCTCTCGAGAGATTTACCCGGACAATACTTGAAGCAAATCATACTAGACTGCAACCGGATGACGACCAGGGAGTGAGTCGGGTGCCGGCTAAATTAACAACACCGAAGGGGGGGAGCCCCGGTGAGAGAAACATAATCGGCTTGGCTTGGCAGGATCACGCAAAGAAAATGACTCCTCCATCATCTTCCAAACCTCTCTCATTCTCTCTCTCCGTGGACTCTATTTCAGTCTTCCGTCCACTTTGTCCCTGGTTTCTTTGGGACTTCGTTCTATGACATCATGTTCCACTGGTGTATCGTATTTCTGTATGCGTTTCTGTTCTCGACGTCTACCCGTTCTATTTTAGCTTTTTGTAGATCATTTTGAACTTGTAACATCCATGGTATTTTTGATTTCACACCTTGTAAATATAGTATAGTGATAATCATTACAGCTCTTGTCCCTGGGAGTCTATTGATATGTCCGTAAAACTTCAATCTTCTTTTTCTGATGTCCGCCGCTTGGTTGGACATCTTCACTGTTGTTTCCTGTGAGTATAATCTGTACCCTTATTCTGTATCTTTTGGGCCAAGAATTTTCCTAATGATTTTGCCTTCTTCTTTTAATATGTTTTTCATGTCTGTTTTGTAGTATGTGTAGTGTAAGAGGTACGCTTGCATATAGTGCCTATGACTTGATAACTGTCTTGTAGTGTCCGATCTTTGTATTTATGGGAACACATTTCTTATTAAAAATATTGTGTATTTCCCTCTTCATTTTCTGTAGTCGAGTATTCTGTGCAATCTTCTCTCCTCCTGTAGGTTCATGGATCTCGCCTAGGTATTTGAAGTGTATGACTCTGTTTATCTTGTCGTATATTGTGTTCAGTATTTGGTTGTCTAGTTTTGAGCAAAAAAATTCAGTCTTTTGAAAGAGAGAATTGTAGTCCGACTTTCTCTGCACATCCCTTGAGGAATGCGCAGGGAAAGAGATTGGATATATATATATATATATATATATATAGGTTCGAACACTAGTGGAACGTACAGAGACACAGGACACAAAAAAAACTCACAGTGGTGAAGAATTTTCGGTGGCACCACCACCTTCGTCCGTTCAGGAGAGAATGAGCAGGGCGGAAGGCTAGAGGGAAGTTTGGGGGTCCAAGGGAAGGGGAGGTGGGGAGTGGGAGAGTTGGGAACGAGGGTGGGGAGAAGACTGGGCAGGTGGGTGGGGAGGAGACTTGGGAGGAGAGCGGAGAGAGGAGGGTGGGAAGGAGGGATGGGTAATTAATGCATCACATTGAGCCCTAGTTTGACGTGAGAACCCGAAATCCATATAATGGCGAGTTCGAATGTTTTTAATTGTATGTTTTTAGTATTGTAATTAATGTATCTTTTTAGTTTATTCGCACTTTTTCCTAAGTTCGCCAACAGAGGAGACTAGACTTATCTTTTGATTCGTTCTATGAATGATCTAGTTGAAAATATTTTGTGTAGTTGTCACTTATACATGATTTTTTTATCCTGAACATAGGTTTTAAATGAAAAGGAGAAAAATGCAAAGAAGTTATTCTATACTCCATTCAGGAAATAATTATTGCTTTCGTGAATGCATCCATTATTCTTCGATACATCCAAGAATAAGTTTTTAAAATATTGTCTGATAACAGTACATATTTGTATCGGATGGCGGATCAGTCTAAATATTAGGTCGAACAAGAATTATTATGACGTGGGTTTGAAATACAAGTCTTAAAAATTTGTACATTGTAAACTATATTGGAACATGTTTTTCTAAAAATGAGCGTATACATACTGTCCATACATCACATTGGTTATTCGCTAGACATTTGTTCCGGAATGAATCCTTGCTCAAAACTCTTAGATTTTTCGTTTCAGCTGTCTCGAAGCCTATTTTTTAAGGTTTCCAAGATACCTTCTCATTAATATGTTTGCATTTTGTCCAGGGATGGAATAATTGGTAGATTATTTGTTTCTCGAACTCTTGAGTTCCGAAATTCTTTCGGACGTTGTCCCTGAGCATTATGCGGCCGAACACAGACTGCGAGATTTTCTGGTCACCACAAATCTCTACGAGACCAGGGACGGCGGCGCTACGGGTGGAGATAAACGCCCCATTGAAGGTGTGAATGCCTACTAGGACTTACTAATTATGACCTGAGCTCTCTATTAAACCGCAGGTTGAATCGACGTAGAGTGTACCATATATTAAGTGTTACGATAACTGTCGCGGGTCAAACTTTCGGGAGATTGTGGAGTAGCAATTAAAACGTTAGGATTCATAAGAAGGGTTCTAGGGAAATGTAATGGGATTATAAAAGTTCGTTGTTACTTTTCATTAGTTATGCTTCGTCTCAAATATGCCTCGAGTGTATGGGGCCCTCATGAGATAGGATTGGTGTTGGAGTTGGATCGTGTGGGGCATAGAGAAGCTATATTTGTGCAAGTTCGTTACGACCAACGTAACAGTGTAACAATCTTGTTAGAGAAATTAGGTTGGGAACCACTCGCTGAGCATAGGTTAAATTTATTATGTAGATTTCAGAAAGATCACTTCGGTGAAGAAGTAAAAAATATAGTACAAGCCCAGACATACCAAGGTAGATCAGATCACGTACATAAATGCAGGGGGATTGAGTATCAAACAGACAGATACGTAAAAAATGTCACTTTTTTCTTGTACAAATGGAGATAAAAATAATATGATTTGGAGATAATAGTTAGGGTAGCTAGTTTATATTTGCATATGCATATTTTTTATTTATCTTGCCTATTAAAAAAAATAAATGTTAATTGACTTTTTTCCTGCACGACATGTAATTTTTGTCATTGAAACTTTGCATGTATGTACGTAGTTTCTTTCAATAGGAATTATATCTCATGTGCGCAAGTGAGAATGCATGCCTGGTGACGGTTCACCCCCCGACACACCCCCTTGCGGCAGCTTTCAGGGTATTGAGTAGCCGTACACCTATCCGACCCCATAAGGACCGTGTTTTTCCCTCCATCCTTTTCATTCGTCCGAGACATCCGTTTCTCTCATGCTTTGCCTATAATCTCGGGAGAGGGATTCCTCCCCCTCCGACCACCTCTTCCACTCCTAACCACTTGAGCACGAAACAATCGACCTGCTTTGCTCCGGAAAGATCACGAATCATAGATTTGCGGTGCCATCCACATCGGTCATCCCCCGAGTTGTCTGGCGGGCTTCTACCCATCTCGCGGCGGGCCGTGGGCGTCCCCTTTGCTCCTCCCTCGATCCGTCGAAGCCCTTCCGGCCACCTTGAGAGGAGTCGATCATGAAGGAGGGAGGGTGGGGATGGGAGGAGGGGGGGTGGACGGAGAAGGGGCAGGGAGAAGAGGTGAGAGAGCATTTGTCCAATCCGTCATCGGACATGTTTATGAAGGTTTCCGTGCGTTCGCGTGCCGGAACCAGCCATCCAGGACGTGATCTCCGGGGCGATCGCGCGAAGGCGTGGGCGTCGGAGGGACGGAGAGGCTAGAGAGAGAGAGAGAGAAATAAGGAGGGGTCCGGAGACATTATGTACGACCCCCGCACTCTCGAAAGGAGCGAAGAATAGGATCTCCTTCCCCTCTCACTGATACGGGGAGGGAGCGGTCGGCGAACGGCTGGAAAAATAAAAAAAAGCCTGGTTGCCCAATGCGGTGAGGTCGGGATCGTTCGTCCCTTCCGTCTCGTCTCGCTGACCTCACCATTGATCCCTCGCGAAGGGGTTTTTATTGCACTATGTTCCTATCTTCGAGCGGAAACAGGATGTACATATGTGAATGGGTCAGAGCGAGAATGTAGAACCTATCACGCGATCTAATTAACCACACGTTATGCAGGTACGTGCAGTGGTGCCTTGAGATATGAGTCTAATTCGTCCCTCATAAGTCATAATTCTCGCGTCTAAAAATCAATTTTTCCCTTTGGGATTGATTCTTGCCAGGCCCAAAAAAGGATCTCATTTTTTGTTACACGTTTTCGATATAAGAAAAATATATTTATAATGAAAAATATAGCATACAATCAGAATAAAACCGAATCAAAGATACTTTAAAGAAATGAATAGACGAGAAAAGAAACAGGGAAAATACGCAGTACTTTTCTTAGTGGAAAAATACGTAGTACATTATTCCTTTTTCTCATAAATGGATTTCCACATAGTTATGCCTGAAAATATATAAAAAATGAAGAGATATTGGCAAGTTGAGAAGTTGTTCCAAGTCTATTACTCTTAGACGATGCTCATGTTTGTCTATTATTATATCTCACGCTTTAATATTCTCTGGATATCATCCCACCCTCTCCTCCTCTCGCCACTGCTCTTTACACTCATCTTCTAAGGACTCATGGTTACACGAAAGAAAATAGTTAATAACTCTATGTAAAAAAACAAAAAATTAAAACAACAAGACAGAAATACTTCTGCAGCGAGGTAAATGTGTGAATTTAGCACGCAAGACTCGCGAATATGAGCAGTGGCTGACTACGCTAACTGGCTGTGACATCACCGAGGCTGGCTCGTTTCTCAAATTTTTATGTCAAGACACTCGTGTACGTGCATGTAAGAAAAATGTATACAGGTTAACCCATCGATCGATTTATATCACCTCTACGGAATAGTTCTATTGCTGGGCTCCGGCCAAAAGGAACAGTTGATGGATTCGGCTGCAACTCTGTGGAACTGCATCATAATAATGAACTTAACTCAGTTGGGTGTATGCAGATTTGCGAAAAATCTGGCGTGAATCCGTGAAAAACCAAGTGAGCGATGAGAGTGAGAGGACGGAAGCTGCGGAATATTTATTATGAATAGCGGACCGGAAGAGAATCGAAAGGCCACGTGGGAAATTAGTAGGACCTCGGGAGAAAGAATGATGTGAGGAAACACACCAATGTGTAGGAGGAGAAAGAGTGGGGTGCGTGGCGGGAAAAATTAACGAGAGAGACTGAGATGCAGCGAAGGGTGAGTGCGGGAGCAATCGAAGAAGCCGGTTGAAATAATGTTCTCGTAAATGCACGAATTAGCCCACAGAGAAAAATGCTAAAAATAACATCTTTCTCGATGATGAAATGATATTTCCATGCGAGCGTAGGGATAGTTGCTACGGTCTTAATATAATCACTGGAACCACTTACCAAGGCCTGTCACTTAACAATGGCACAAAATGAATGACAGGAAGGAGACTGAGGGAAATGTTTATTCATAAAACTAAGTAAAAATGGATTTTAAAAAATAATTTAAAAAATTAACAGAATCATTAAAATTGCACGTAAATTTTAATTACCACAAAAAATATTGTAATTTTTAACTTTTTGGACTTAATTTTTCGTTAGTTTTCCCTTTCTCTCTCACTCTCTCTCGGAATTGGAATTTTTTTCCAATATTGATATCTCCTTATTACAATGTAACTCAAGACCACAACGAGGAGTGTAAGAAAAGAAGTCAAATTGATTCGAATGTTTCATTTCCCACGAATAGTTTGAGATTATTAAGTTGAAAAAATACGGACGTCCAATTCAGCCACTCGTATATAAACGCGCATACATATATATATATATAATATAACCAAAACGGTTCGTACAACTAAGAGCGATCACCATGGCTGAAAAGCATGAACCCTGTATTAAATTCTACGGCTAAAAGAAGGAAACTTAAGGGATGCATAGGATTCTTCCCTTATCGCCATCTCCCGTTTTGTATTCCGAGCGACTAGATGAGGGAATAGGGAAAGAGAAGTTGAAGAAGGGTGGGATGTTCCTGAGTGTCCATCAATGTGCGTAATTCGATCGATAGCAGTTGGTCGATTGTGACCAAAGATTAGGCACGAGAGCTAACCTGCCCTCACACAAAAGGTTCTTAAAGCTTTGCTGGAGCGCACTGTCCTCGGCAGAGGACAGCGTTAGTTTCGAGAAATGGTAGACAGGAGGATTTCTTCGTCAACGCCAGGTGACAGGTCATCTTCACGTAATCCTTACTCGAGGGTTTTTTTTTCATAGGGGGCCGCAGGAAACGGCTTTATCCTGCTCCTCCGACACTACCACC
>WURS02035210.1:0-11460 GCA_011762765.2 Rhinocypha anisoptera
TAACAGTATCAGGCTGGACATAGTGGAAGGAATCCATAATGAATAAAGGTATGCACTTTTCCACAAAAATATTTATTACGTACTACGCGCGTTTCGGCTTGCTAAGCCATCATCAGGTACAAGACAGGTCTTGTACCATCAGGTCTTGTACCTGATGATGGCTTAGCAAGCCGAAACGCGCGTAGTACGCAATACATATTTTTGTGGAAAAGTGAATACCTTTATTCATTAGTATAGCTGTGCCTCCATATGGGTAGCATAGTTAAAATATGCAACTTAAGAACGGGTAAAAAAGGTTTTCAGGAAAATATGTATAAGAACGCTGATTTCGAACGGGATAAGACTTTGGACCCGGGAATCTAACCAGGGACGTTGAGTTCAATGGCCACACCTCTGTGTTATTCTTTTAATTTCTACCCAAAACTTTGTGAGGAAACTGATATGCTAAGTTCATATTACAAGGTCTCACGTTTAGGGATTCTATATGTCCCTAGGTCACGCGAAGACCCTCATTCAACCCTGACCTTCATGGTTCAATATCATATAAGGAAAAATATTTCGTTTCCCTATTTCATAAAAGTCAACTCAGGAGCTTCCCCGTCGGGAGGCTTTATACATTTACGGAAGTCTGCGGGCAGAAAGTGATTGAAGAGGAAAAAAAAATGTCACCCCGCCCGAAGCAACCTTAAAGGTATATGAGAGAATAACGCGAGCAAGAGAAACAAGAATGGTGGCACACTCGTGCAAAGTCCACCAATGGCACGATAATGCGCGCCCGTTGGCCATACCATTGGCGGCAAATAAAAAAGAAGGAACACGGGTGATGGAAATGGGGATGTGAGGAGTGTGCTGGTGTGGACGCGCTCGCGGGGGAGATGTTGACGGGCGACGCGGAAAAAGAGGAACATTAGGTAGAGAGGGCGGCGAAGTGAATGGAAGGGAGGTGAAAGAGAGGTGTTACAGTGGATAAGACTTGCGGCAGTGAGAGACGTTGGTGGCGGGGAATACGAACGCATATGAGAGAAAAAAGATACGGAAATCAAAAGCAAAGCCTGTGAGAGTAAAGGAGGCGGTGGAGAACCCAGTGAAGGAGTACGAGAGGAAAGAGAAAGGGAAGAGGAAGGTTCCTTGTAGTAGGAGGCGGTGCAAGGCACTGGGGAGAGTATCGTATGGAAGTTTTGAGTGCGTGGGACTTTGGATAGTGGGGGGTGTGTATGCGGAGAAGAGAATGCGGCGACATGAGGAATAGACAGAGTCAGAGGTCGTGCTCCTGGGCGTAGGACTGTGTGAATGAAATGGCCCAGTGCTGGGAGGAAAGTGGTTTTATGATGATGTTTGGGGGCGGTGCTCACTCTGACGCGTGGAAGGAGGGGGAAATGAAGGGGCTGGGTGATTTAATGGGCGGGGAGAAAGGTTAGAGGAGTGGCCGTGGGGATTTACAACGGAGCGGGATACAGTTTATTACAAAGATTATAAAGGAAAACATCCTTTTTGCATATTCTGGTCTTACGAAAATCTTGTTTGGGATCCGAGCACGCCCCAAGACTTCTTCCAAATGTGATGTTCAAGAAAGTTTGTATTGCTTGTGGTAATTTGCCGCCATATTATTAAGCAAGTTGGCACATTAAACGGGGGCTTGTTTTTATTCTCCCGCCTCATTTAAACGGATGTGGCTAAATTAATCTTTTTAACCTAAAGAGACTTTGTGGCGCATGGATTTGATTATTCTTGCCTCTTTGTCTGAAAATGTCGGGTAAATACGTTGATCATTTATCATATATTTTCTAATATGGAATTATGATTGAATTATGTAAGAAATATGATTAATCAATAATTGATTGGACAAATATTAGTTGTATAAATAGATAAATATATCATCATCAGTACTGCAATCCGACGATTGGTTGACTGCAGCCCTCAATGCCATCACGATATGTGAATGCAGGGCTGCATTTTCTACGGAAATATTTAATGTGGTAGTTTCCCTTTGCCTTCCACATCGCAGTACTGCGGCACATTCCGTGAACTTTCCTCTCGCCCGCAGCTATGGCTGTTGATGCCGGGCTGATCCCCTTGATCTGCGCCGTCAGTGCCTACTAGTGAAACTGCTGCCTTCCATCTGAGATTGCGTGTATTCAAGTTGTAGGTGCTTTTCCCGAAAATTGGTGTATTTTCGAGACGAAATAATTTCGTCGTCAGCGCCGCTCGAACCGGCGATTTCCGGAACCTTCAGTTCCGTTGTCCAGCACGCTACCACTAGGCTTCCACTGCTCCCCGAACAAATATATATATACACACATATGCATTATAATCCACAGAAAATTTTAAATAATGAATAAGGTATGATATTACATTTCTGTTTTGATATTTAATATGGGATCTTATTTGTAAACAATGCAATAAATAAATACTGCAAGTTAGGTTAAAGAAAATATTTTCTTAAACTATTGATAGATATGACGCAAAGCTATTTCTCGATAAGAAAACACATGTACGCTATATCTTAAAAATTAGTTCTTCTTCACTATGCACCATATCAACAATTAACAACGGCGATATTTTCTTAACTAGCACAAGGTCTCGTGTTGGAGTTTGGTGGCCAAGTTTCGAAACAAAATATATTATATGTTTACATATTGCATAATAACTTCTAACCCCTCTTATTGGCATAGTTACTCAAATTGAATACTAAAATTTGAAAATGGTTTCTGCTGTATTGGTAGAATTTTATATAATACAAGCTTAAATTCCATGTACACAATTTTGGCGAAATAAGTTCTTTGAAGAGAAAATTATTTTTATAATATTCTTGGAGTTTATTTTTGATTTTATGGCATCATAATAGATTCTGGGTTCCGAACCAAGATTGACGATCTCCTGCTGTAGCTACCATTTCATTGAATGTCTTACGATTTACTTGGTGCATAGTATCTTGAAACATGGGAATTCTCGGTCGACCACGTATCCATTTTCCCATTTTTTTTCCTAAAGATTATTCTTGTAGCTCATTTTAACGTAAATGACAAAATGCCATCTTAGTTTACCTTTAAGCATGCCTCAGTATTCACTTAATTGATTTATCTCTTGTTTTTTTTTCAATTTTTTTTAGTTCTACTGGTCATCTTTCTCTAAAACCACATTTAAGTAGCTAAGGTTTTTTTTTCTTTTTCTTGCTTTTGTAGAGTCTATTTCTTCGTACTAAAGCTTATTAAACTTCATATAAATGTTATAACTATAGATCAGTTGGCTATTGGTCAGTAGATTTTTCTTTTATTTTTAAATTTGTTTTCTAAGAGTATTCTTTCAAGAAAAATCAGCCTTTGTTCTCATTTGTTACTTTCTATGTAGCAGAATGCTTTTTGATGGTCTATCTTTGAGACTTCAATTTTAATGTTAGTATATCACTATTTCTTTCGCCAGTAGCCATTATTTTGGTTTTATTTGTATTGATCCTAACTTTTGTTTTACTTTTTTCCTTCTGAAGTTCATTTCTTAGAGTAGTCGTGTAAAATACTATCTACGCATAAGTCAATTTCATTATTGCTTAGGAATTCTAACTCCCTGATACTTTATCTACTATGTAATCCCCATAAGAAAAAAACGGTAAAGACTGGAAATATTTACAACTGAGGACAAAATTTAGTCATCACAAGAACGTGGTTTAATCGATAAAGCAGACGTAGTTTTGGAGGTATTTAATATTTTTTTTAGATCAAAGACAGTAGCGGGATGCAATAACCGATATCTCAGCAGTATTATTGGCTCTTAATGCTATTTCTGTAAGAAAATAATGTATAGGTGAGGGTAAGTGACTTCAGTGAGTGAACATCTTTTTATTAGTAATTTTGTTCTTTTTAAATTAATTTAATTTCTTTAAATACCGAGTATTTAAATAATGTTTCAACATTTTTATGCCTCCATCTCGTTCAGCGACAAGAAGTTATATTTTTGTAACCTGTAATCTGTTTTTCACCATACCTTCTGCTTAAAAATGTATCCCAAGTATATTTGTATATACCAATTATAATATAAGGTGATGTATATGTATATACTAACTATGATAAGGTACGGATGCGTAAAGGAATTGCGTAAAAATAGTTCCTTTGGAGAGGAAATTATTTCAAAGATATTAAGGTTTTAGTTAAATATAATTAGATAAATAAGGATCAATACGCACAATACAAATTCTTTAAAAATGAGATATATAAAGTAATTTAGGATACATTTCAAACGGATGATAAGGATATTTAAACATTTGAAAAATAGTATGAAAATCTTGCTACAGGTGAGGAAAGTTGCAGAATTTACAGTAGGAGCCGAGAATGTAAAGAAAGTTCAGAAATCTTGGGTCATGCTAGTCGATTTTAAAGATTGATCAGATAAGGAAATTGAAAAATGCACATATGAACGTAGTGAGAATGAAGTACAAAAAGAGGAATCACAATCCCAGTTAAGGGACTTTTAGGCAGACGAAAATGTAACAGAGACAGCTGATCGAATGTTTTAAACCAGAAAAAAGCAGAAATAGAAGCCCTATTCCATAAGAAAAAATAACTTTTTGGGATAAGGAAGTAAAAAAATCATAGCATAAAGAATGAGACAGAAAAGATCGTAAAAGGACCGTAAGATATTCAAAAGATACGGCGAAGGAACTTGGAACATTCCAGGATATTCTAGGCACAGAAGTAGTAGCAGAGTTAAAGGAAAATAAAGAATGATAAGACAGTTGTACTTCCCAGTGAACATGCTGGTGTTTAGGAAAAGGTGGGCAGCAGAAATTGCCGGAGCATAGTTTCTATAGGCTCATGTGTAGTATTTATGGGGAAATATCTGCTGAGAAGACACAAGTCGATGTTGATTCCCATTCGAAAAACAGAAATGAAATCGTATTTGAATACGTAGGACCGTGAGACCCTAGTTTTACGAGGCTTAGGTAGTTCTGAGAATCAGTATCGGTTTGGAAAATATGGCAATAGAGTACCTAGGTGGAGATCAATTGGGCACAAGGAAATAGAGAATCGCAGGCGATCCCGTCGGGGTAGTGAGAACACTGATGGAAAGGGATATGTGTATCGAGTATAACCTGGTCGTTTTCACCTGTTCTGCATAATCTGAGGTTTTTCGACTGAGTATGGTAGGAATGATAGTATTAAAGAAGAAACATAGTATATACCGGTCATCGCAAGTAGGGAAGAGGATTAGAATCTGGATGGAAAATGTTTATGATGGGAATAATAAGGGTCCGTCCATTTTCATCCCTGTTATTTGCCTTCTCCCTTGTTTACCAGGGTCATGGGAGTAGCCTGAGGCAGGATTGAAAATGATATGGAACTAATCATATTTAAATGAATGTTGAATAGTTAAACATTTATTAGTTGGTTATTCAATGATCTGCAAAATTCTTTACCAGAACAGAGTGTGTCCTACGAAATTAAATTACAGGAAAACAAAACTAATGCGCTTCTCAAAAAACAGAAGGCTGATGTTAATCATTGGACTAAAACCCATAAATCATTTACCATTTATTTCTGATGTCTGGAAGAAAATAGCACTAGTGTTAAGGACACAAGGAAAAGAGTTGAGTTAGTAGTAGTAGTATTTTTGTTTATAGGGTACTTCGACGGCTATGGTCATTTCGCACCTCTATCTCATGGAAAAACCCATCTGCACAAACACAACATCCATGCCCTGGGAGGGATTCGAACCCGCGACCTTTGGGTTTGCTGGCGAGCACGCTACCCACCAGGCTTACCCGGTCGTCGAGTTGAGTTAGAGAAGAAATAATTATCTCCTTTGGAGAGAATACAACGGCTTTTGGACGCAGGCTCTTTCATTTCGTAATGGAATCGTATGGTGAAGGACTCAGGAATAGGAGATGCACTGACTGTACCAGTTTCTGGGCTCTAAAAGCTTGTGACTCTATCTTTGTTAACGTTTATAACACCCAAAGCTGCTGATTTGCTAGGACAAAATACTACTTAGCTTAGCTTAGTGAGAGAGTAGAACCTCCATGGTCGCGAGCATGCCAGCGGTCATATAAACCCATTTACTAATGCAGGAATGATCCCGCCTCTATAAAGCGACTGCCTGACGCATTTTCGTGCTCAGGCATCATCTGAAACTAAATGGCTTGGAACATTTTGTGTTTCCCTTACAAGTTGTTTCCCTATTAATCCAATGTGAGTTTCTGTATGGTTCATAGTTGTGCTTTAAATATATTCGTTACTTTTTTTCGAGAGTGGAGTATTTTCTTTAAAAGACAAGTGGCATTATGATTTCCTGCCTGCGACTCTTAAGGAAAAAGTTTACGTTCTATATTGGAAAATTGTAGGAAAGAGATAACTAGATTTTTATTTTTGGATATCAATAAAATTGGAGAGAACTTCACGCTTAGAACTTAGTCAAAATATGAAGATAAAATTAATGTGCAGGCAGGCCGATATTGATTTGAAATAGGAATTTTTCCTCGAAGCTTCTTTGAAGAGTTATGTAATTCAGTTGATAAAGCTAGAATTCTATATTAGCCTCTTTTCGGATTCCTTAACTTTTATTAGTTAAATGTACGATTTTATAAAAATGCACTTAACTTATGTAGGTTGCAATTAATAAATTCATTCTAAGACAAATGATTTTGCTTTAGTTACTGAATAAGGGTCCATATAACAAATAAATTCTCGAAAAAAAGAATTGAGACTTATTATACCCTGATTTTACCCCTATAGGAATTAGTTGTAATGGTTTTGCAAAATATATTTACTAGATGACTTAAGTAATACCAGAACGATTGTAAAAGACAAGCCTATTAACGGCCATTTATAACGGTGTAGATTTAAAATATAAACTTTCTAAAGGATTCCGAAGGTTAGAAACCATTTCTGTAATAGTTCAAAAGTATGATTTTTCCTTTATCTGTGATTTAATTATGAATTAATAATAGATTTCTTTAAGTTGATAATTTAATACAATTGATATGGAATTTGTGGTACATTAATGCGGACATTCACATTCCCTTGCTCTGATGTAGACGCTGAACGAAAAAATTTCTATCCACTTGTCAATCATAAATCTTTTTTTGTATAGCTTTACGCCATAAAAGTTCTAGGAATCATCTTTGTATTCGAAGTAAATTACTTTTACCTTTTCATGGACATTTCTCTTTATAAAATATCCGTACCTATGGTTGTATAGAGTAAGTGAAATCAGCGGCTAATGTGAGGAAAATTAGATGTAGGTACTGAAGAATTTTGTAGTTTCAAAAACCGAAGAGAAAAGAGAAATGTAGTATAACATTGGAGAAACTGATTTGGTAATGGGGGTAATTATTTCTGACAGCAATTTCATCCAGAATTTTTCGTAACTTATTACTGATTCTTTTCTTATACTTATAAATTCCTCTTGCTGTATGGGGTTAATAATAAACAAAGAAATAGGGTAAATACTGAAAATCTCTTTGATTGTATTGAGCTTTGGAACCTATATTTCCCACGAAGAATTGTCTCTGAAGTGCGGTCATCAGTTACGACCTTGACTCCTTAGATCTGGTATATATTGTGTGTGGTATATGCAAGCGCGTCTTTCTATAATGGAGCGTTCCGAATTTCACAGAACCAAAATATCAGTCGATCACCTTAGACGAAAATCAAGCGATTGGATAATATGAGGTGCATCAGAATGAAATATTTTAGATAGTTTCTAAAAGCTTTTATCATGACGAAAGAGACGTTAAAAATATTTAATTCCGAATTAAATGAAAATTGATGTATCGAAACGGTTATAGGAGGCAATAGCGACGAAAGCAAAATATCTTTCATCCTTAGCGTATTCCTGCAGCTTTAATATGGCAATAGGCTTGCAGTGTATTATTATACTTATTACTAAGATTTGGAGTTTTCCCGGCGCACGATTCGAGTGAATTCTTTGCGGATTTTCCACCGGGTCAGGTTTTCAGCAGCCGACGTTTAAGTGTCTCACTCTGAAACTTGAAACGTCAGCTGCTGAACATTTGTGGAAAATCCTCGAGGACTTTACTCTTGTACTTATTTCTTAGGACAAAGGAGAGTGGTAGAATTTTCTATCAGTATATTTTAATAACTTAATAAATTAGAATTAATTCAAACATTATATTAGATTTGAATCAAAAGTTAGTTTCATGATAAGAATAATTAACGGAATTGTCGGATATATACTTATGTGTATCACGCTTAGTGACCTGTACAGATGATGACATCCCTATCTTTAGTTTGATGGTAGTGCCGATTTTTAATGCGATAGACATCTTAAGGTGCCACAAAAATGCTTCGCTTTCCAACATTAACAAGAAAAAGTCATAAATCGTTTTCTAAGATTTAACAATATTGAATAAGTACATGATTGAATAGCCCTCGTACAATAGGAAGTACTATTTCTTTATCCTAAACTGTAGTCACCGAACTAATGCCAAATCACCTTTTTGTCTCGCAAAACAGTTTCCAATTTTCTAACACTATAAGGTATTATCTCGCCGAAATCCCCCAAATCACCTCCTAAAGGTTCCTATTCCCTATGTATTTCTTTCTCCGTATGGCTATTTTTAGGCATATACACTTGGACCTCTATTAAATTTACTGAATTTCCCGCTATTACTAGTAACATTGTCCTCCCCTGATTTATATTCACTACCCTCCTCCTATTTTCTAGGTATCACTATGGCTACCTCATATTTTCAGACCATCCATTCGCTAAATATTACACTGTAAGTATCACTTCAGTTATAACTACTAACTTTTTCCCCATTTCATCCTTAATAATCTATAACTTCCCTCATTATTTTCAAAACATTCCAAGACTGTTGAAACCATCGTGGTGCCATCTCTGTCTGCTTATCCATTTATTCAAACTAGAAAGCGTAAGGATTTCGTTGTATGAGACCACATGGGGTACGAGAGCAACCCAGTGAAATTAATATCTTAATTTACAAGTATATTGGAGTAATAGAAACACTTGGTAATTCCACACAAATTTAATTTAAAAAATACTTTTTAAATATTATTTTTATTAAATTTTTAAAAATTAAATTTAAGTATTAGGTATTTTTAAAATTAAATTTGTGTGAAATTACCAAGTGTTTCTCTTACTCCAATATTCTGAGCAAATTCCATAAAGTTACGCCTGAGACAATAACTTTAATTTACAAGATTTCCGAATTTCATGTATCCGTAGTAACTTTTGAGAACATGACAGTGGCTGCCTTTGGGCTTGCACACGTGGACAACTATTGAATGGTAAGGCTGACTGTTAATACTTCTACTAATACTAATCAATCTCTCTCCTGATCTGTATTCTTTACTCACCTTTAAATGTTTTGTTTAACACTGTGGATACCCACGTTGACTTTCCTTCTTTCGTAACAAATATTCTGTAATTGTCGTTCTCAATAATTCCCACAACCCTTGCATCTCATCTAAGACAGTACTTACATTTCTTCGTTTTCAATCTCCACATCGTTTTTATTCCACTTACCTATGTTAATCATTTTGATTCCTTTTTTCGTCAGATTATTTGTTCCCTCAGACGTAATTTTGCAATGATTTCGTGAATAGACATCCAGCTATGCCTAGCCAATTCCAGTGTAATTCATCTACCAAGGGGAAAACATGCGTAGAAAATACATAGATAAGTAAAAAAGTTGGGACTCATCAAAAGAGCTATGAAAATAAAAAGTAAAAAATGTTCACTCATATGGCCGTCCTAGGAATACGCTTGCAGAGTATCGGGTCCGCTGGAGGTAGTAATGATCCACGAGTCACAATGCAGCGCAGAGCGGCTAGTTTCAACTCTTTTATTAAAAACCGATTTTTTAAAAATGTATGTATCACTGGTCTGCAGGGTAAACTTGGATTAAAGTAGCCAACAGTATATACGTTGAAATTTATATTTTGTATATTGGACATATTGAAATCAGATTCTCCGGCGAAATGAAGTTCATATAATTAAAAGTCCCTATTACTTGGGACGATTAAATCAGTAAAATAAAATTAGGGAAATATATTGCCGAATGGAGCGATTTAAAATATCCTTCTTTCATCGAAATATTTGATGGTACCGGCATTTAATTACTCCGTAATCGGATGTTTTTGTGTGAGAGTCTTAGAAATGTATTTATTCAGATTGTACTAGTGAACTGCATTGTGAATTGGAAGAAGCACTCTATGGTATGCCTCGTGCGGTACGTCTTACTGCCATGCATAATTTTTACCCATTCAAGCTTAAAACATCTTGCCACACATGTTAGTGGTGTCTTGAAATGTATATAGATGTAAGTGCCGTAAAAAATATATCCTGGGCAAAAGATAATTCACTGAAAACCATTCTTTAACCAAACCATCAAACGTGGTGAAAATAATTGTGTCGTAAGATGCTTCTGCAATTAGAAGGGTGTTAAAAGTAACCAAATATTGTTAACTCCGGTACTACCGGTATTTCTGATTCGCTGTAATTTCGGAATAAGATAATTAACGAAGGTTAGTTTACAGAGCATCTTATTTATATATGACATTGTCACTTCTTCTTCAGCTTTTTCTTGCCTTCAGTGGTAACTAGATCCTGCTAACTCTTTTATTATATTCTTTCATTATATTCTTTCATTATATTTCTGCATCGTATCATAAATGATTAGAATAACCACTAATATGAGAAAATATAAAGTAGTTACTATTGCATTTTTAAAAACTTACAATTATCTTTCTATATTCATTCTCTTTTCATCCGTTAGTTTGTCATTACACTTAACGGACACCTGTAGTGATTCTTCGGTCTCAAGTTCCGCCTCTTTGGAAAAAATATATTAAATCAAAACTGTTCGCCTTTCTGAATAACAGAACCTCGTGGCATAATTAACAAAATTACTTCCCAACTATGAATGTTTTTTAAAGTACAATTGTTCCAAATTTAGGAAACCGTCAAATATAAAAATCTTAGACTAAGTAGTACGGTCACTAACCTATCAATGGAGCATTCAATTATTTTACAGTATGTATCTCGGATATGTATCTCTCTTCATATGTAATTTTTCATGTATTGTATTCTTTGAAACTAATGAATATTTCTTATACTATGCATTTTCACTGTCCTACACATCCAAGGTTTTTGGTAGCAACCTAACAAAGCAATCCAAACTTCTCCGGGGGGCCTCAATTTTACTTAATTTTGATCGCTCATTGACATCCTGTCATATGATCATATATCAGAATGTAGCATGCTTATTCTATTAAATTCTTTGAGTTTCAAGAGCAACACAGATCCGATTTTTTTTCTCAGGAATGACCCCAAAATCTGACTCAAAAAAGTTATTCGAGAGGCTGAGGGAAGCAGTACAACGTTATATATATATATATATATATATATTTGTGAATTTGTTGTCTCGAGGGATTTGGCCAATTACAACTGCAATTATTCCATTGCCAACGTTTCGATTTATTTATA
>WURS02035220.1:0-11460 GCA_011762765.2 Rhinocypha anisoptera
TTTGTGGAAAATTGCACTAATTTACTCAACATGTTAAAATTCCACCACATCACGCCTGAAACTTCGATCTTTGTCCGAATATCAGATTATGGGAGTATTTACCGCTATACTGTTACGATATAGACTTGCGGCCGCGGCACAGTGTTATTTAGGGAGACCCACTCTAGCCTGTAAGAATACGAAAACGGAGGTGGGGGGGCGGTGTGAGAGGAAGCGTAAAACTTAAAAAAAAAAGTGTCAGCCGTCACAAATGTCCGACTCGTATCACATTCTTCGAAACATCGATGCTTTTCCCATTCCGAGTACCTTTGAGTGCCAAAGAGCATCGAGGGAGGGGAGGGTGAGGAGGGGGGATGAGGATAGGACCCGAGTTCGCCGCGCAAACCTGCTGTCGATAGTGAGTTACGCCGGCGAGTCAATATTTGGCCACCAAGACACGTGTGGCGGAGGAGGGAGGGATGGGAGCGGCGGAGGAGGGGAGGGAGAACGAACGAGGGGGAGAGAGAAAGGTAGTGCGGGGAACGGTATGGGGCGGGGGAGGGGGGGAGAGGTTGAATCCCGGCGTGGTGGGGATTATCGGTAAACAGAAAATCGAGCGAGGAAGATCCTCACAACTCCCAGGCAACCCCCTCCCGGCTCCTCCTCCTCCCCCTTCGCTCGGCGGCGAAATTTGATTGCCCTCGGAGCGACGGAAATCGCACTCGGGCAACTCGGGTTCTCCTCCCAACCGCGCTCGCCGGAAAACACGAGGGCGAGGTGAAGCGGGGGAGGCGGGGAGGGGTCGGGGGAGGAAACAACTGAGCATCGGGCAGTCGATGGAGGGTTTCGGGGGGCGTGGGAGGTGTGGTGCAAAAAAAAACTCACCCCGACGTAGTTCAGTTTTGTGAGTTGGTCCCGATATATATGAACGCGAGGTATGCGCAAAAGGAATTCTAAATCCGCTCGGCAACCAGACGCGAGAGGACTCAGCTCAAACATTGAGCTAATTGAATTTTTAAAATAATATTAAAGGTTTTAAGCCGACCGCGGGAGTGGAAAATGCGGACGGGGCAAGAGACTCAATCGCCGGCCCTGGGAGGAGGAGATCAGTAGGCATGGGAGGGAAACGAAAGAGCTGGTTGTCTGAAGGGCAGCGCTCAAGAAATCCGTACGGTGAGGCGCACGGCCTTAACGGTCGACAGTATCTGTGAGAATGATCGCAACATAACATCAGTCCAAAATTACGGAGATAATTTCGCTTGAGAAATTGCTAAATTAGTGCTTAATACTCTTACGGAAGAAGGAAACGTCAGGTAATGAATTCAGAAATAGAGAATAATACCGTAGCGCTCAAATAAATTATCAATGTTGATTAAAAGAAAGCAGAACGGGGTGCGGTGCGGAAGTGGATTCAAAATTCTGGAACCAGGGGATTCATGTCTATGGATCCAAAAATATTCGTTTAAAGAGCCACTTCACTTAACCAAAATTCACAAAATCATAAAATTTCCGTGAACATAAAAGTCACGGAAACATCCCCGGCAAGACATTTTCCTCGTGCGTCAAAGGCAAAGATGAGCTAATACCGAAACGTCAGTTTCGTACTTACCGCCGTACAGCGAATTATTTGTACTGGTAGACTAAAGATGACACTTACCTGAAAAGAGAGAGAATTGCGCACTTAGTTTTACATCTCACTTATGCAAAATAAGGTGATAAACAAGAGAAAAATACATTAAATAATACGTACTATTACAAAGCCAAGAATGAACGCAGTGACAAGTATTGAAAACAAAAGGTTAACAGTCCCATTACAGAGCATCAAAATTAAGATAAAAGACGTCAGTAGGGCGATGCCTAGAAAAGTAAAAGTGTTGAAGTAGATTCGAAGTCCGCAATGAAGTTAATGAAGGTTCGTTCAGTTTTTGTCTCTTTCCTAAACTATCTCAATGAACCGTGAAATGAAATACAACACGTTCACAAAGGTGTAATGCCTATTAGTATCCCTACGCAGTCCATTTTCAGGGATTTGAAGACAGAATTGGAAATGGAATGCGTAAATTTCATAAGACTAGACTTCGAACAAAGAGTGAACATCATATCACAAGTCTTTGAACGAAGAGTGAAAACAATGAGAAAAGGAATAACGTACTCCGTATTTTTCCACTTGATTTATTCCTTTTACGTTATTCCTTTTCTCAGAAATGGATTTCCACATAGTTATGCCTGATAATATAGAATATAGTGAAAACAATATTTAGAGTTTGTGAGCTTTATTTTTACAGTTCACCAGAGAATTCACATATCCCAATAAATGAGCATAATATCTGATCCAGGACGAAATGCTAAGTCACGGAAAACTGAAATTTTAACGTGATTGACCTTAATCACTGCTGCCATTAAAAAAAACTTAAAAACTTCCTCATCGATTTTATGAGTGCATAACGCATTTTTAAAGGCGGGGGCATATAACTAACGAACATACACAGGAAAATGAAACATGAGAAGCTATAAAACACTAGGTATATTCCACAGATTTCTAGGTTCTAGTTCTAATTTAAGCCTACGACCATCGAGTATATCAAAGAAAGACAACAATCTTTATCTTATTTGGTCGTCATCGCCAGCACCAAATCGTCATCTTTCTTGCGAAATGGAAAAGCGAACATGAGGATACAGATTTTCTGGGTGAATTGTATACGCAGGCTCAGCAGAAACGGGAGGAAGAGACAGATAGGTACCGATGTAATGAACTAAAACACAAATTAGTTTATATAGTTACTTTCGCAATGAACCTCAAAAACGCAAAACTAGCTTCATGATAACGAATGACATTCATGTGCTATAATAAAAGGTCATGTGGTATTCACCAATTGACACCGTGCGGCGACACGATTTGGCTGGGCTAACCACTCATGGACATGACACCATAGATGGGAGCAAATATCTTTTCCAGGAGTTGTCAAGTTGATCAAATAAATAAGATAAACGTCAGAAGCTCTGCCAGAAAATATAGATGATTAATTCTATTCTACTCGATAAAACCGATGTATATAGTAACTTGTGGCGCTATATGTTATCCCACAGCTTACATCCTACTTCATGCAGGTCTTCCAAATCGACACAATGTTAGGCCTTCCATGGTCGATAGCTTCACTCGCGTAGGGAAACCATCCTCGGCTTCCTTCACTGGATACCTGGACACCATAGAGCTCATCGAATGCTGACGGACGCATGCTCACTGAAATGGTTCCTAAATTATTCACGAACGAATGCGCGAAAAAAACCGTGGGACACTGGCTCAACGACCAGCCATGAACGCATCGTTTGCGTGTGACGACAGGGCGAAACACCGTGCTCATGTACCGAGACGTGATGAGGGGGTGGGACGGAAAAAAGAATCGCTGGGGCGGGGAAGAGAGAGGAGTGGCTAATATCCAAAGGCAGGAAAATATAGCCGCTTCCTCGTTTGCTAAATGTTACGACCTTGACATTGCCTTCCCTATACACGATTTCTCCCTCCGCCGTGGTAGGGTACGGCGGGAGCCTCAATTAAATGCGTGCGAGTAAAATGGGGCCAATTGATGCGGAAACTGATTGAATCACGAAAAGAGGATCGGACAACCACGCATATCTTTCCCTTCCTCTGCTAGCGTCGGTTATTACAAATCGACATTACAAATTTACCGCCGGCCGTTTCCTACACAGAACATGAAAAAAACGGATCTACGCCCATCCTTTTCATGGCTTGGCCGCTAATTTTCTGACTTAGGTGTGCCTCTTAACTTCTCATCTTTTGAACTGCTCGATGTCTTAAGTTTTATAACTTCCAGACAAATATTCATACCGTATTAAGGCGGAGTATGAAGTACATAAGCGTGTATTCATTTTAAAGATGGCATCCATACACGTGATATATAAAAATACTTTTCTGCGAAGGGAATATGACCAAGAAGCATGGATAGAAACAGGTAATTAAGATGTCTATTATTTTAAGTCCCCTGCCTGGTCAGCCTGGGAGTAGATCGTTAGCCGACTAACCCAAAGGTCGCGGGTTCGAGTGCCACCTAGGGCATGGGTGTTGTGTTTGTTCAACGGAGATTTTTCGATGATTTGAATATGAGTTAAATTACCATAGCCGTCGATACACCCTAAAAACAATAATACTACTACTGACTAGAAGCGGTTTATACGCCTAATCTGTATAAAACTTTTTATCCGAGCGGGAGCGACACAACGAACGTCAAACGAGAGTTTGCACAGAACGGACAGCCATTGCCATCCAGGGTTCATTTTGGGTAGCAATAAAAATAATAATATCGAAAATTACGATACGGAGACAAGAATTTACCTATCAAGCCTACTGAAACAACTAGACTCATGGGAAACAAGAACGTGTATTGCATAACCGCCGATTCTGATGTGAATAGTGCCAAAGGATTGTTGAATATGAACAAACGCAGACCAGCCAAATAAAAAAAATGTTTCATAAGGAAGAGAAACTCGGATGGCATCGATTACAATTGTAAATATCGAACTTTCTGCATCTATTATTTCGTTACCGTCATCCTGCAAACATTCACGATATTTCGTAACATTCACATCTCACTATGAATATAACGATAATGTATATAAGTAGTCGGGGCGGGCTTTCTCTCTCCCCATTCCAGCCATCGTTTGGAATTGTAGATTTTCAGATGTCGGATGGACATTAGGTGAAGACTAAAAAGAAAAATTTATGGTTTAACTGGAGATGTTCCAAGCCCACATCCTGGGCTTCCAGTGTACAATACATATAATGTGTCACTTTGCGTGCTTCACTTCCCCAGAGCACTTGAGGTTGCAGCGTATACCTGAAAATTGGCGCGATGAAATTGGCGCAGGTTGGTTAATTAACTACGGGGAAACAATCGGTATTTTAGTCTTTCCCAGATTTCTCACAGCTTACCTATCCTAAGCGTACAGTAGATTCAGGGTGAAGGAACACGCTGCACTGTTAGAAGCGCTTTTAAATGCAATATTGAAAGCGGTATCTCCCAAAAATGCCAAAAAAAAGGTACAAACAGCGATAAAAGCAATGGAAAATGGTATAAAATAATGATGAGACTGAAATCATGAATTTCAAATTAATTACAAGGTGATATATTGGGCACATATTCCCTTCTTTTGCATTATGTCTTTGACTGTTTACACCTCTGTATACCTCAAAGTTATTCACTTCGCTCGCTATATTTGCAACACAATTTCTCGAGTTTATATACTGTACCACTGGAATGATGTCAGATGATACAACAAACAGAAACTTCCCAGGCGAGAGACAAAGTTGGAGTTAAAACTAGGGTCAAGCAAAAACAAGTTCATATAAAGTGACTTGTGCAAAAGAGCGGTTATCATGAGTAAGCCATTATAGTCACGCAATTCCACAAACAGGAAAAATGTTTTTGACTAGAAAGCCATTTCAATCTGAGGGAAGCAAATGTAAGTGAAGAAAAACGAGACAAGCCCTTCTCTGAGAAAGTGGCTTCACGGGTATAAAAGTATTTAACTATATTACATAAATAAAGTGAAACTCATCGTCTAAATGATACTATAAATTTGAGGACTTGATTATGAATAAGAGAAACACTAACACTGGGGGAATAGGTCGTAAAAGCCATCATTATTCAACAACCAGCAGGTCTACCTTGATTGTGGTGCTTACGATTGCAGTTATTATGAACATCAACATTACTTACACATTACAACAACACAACAGTGGGTTTTCTGCCTAACACCAAGTCCTTGGCACAGAACGTCTGTTTGATTATATTAGTAATCCACGTGAGGATGTACCAAAAGACGTCATTCATGACCTGATTCATTACTAAAAAACATTCATTGCATAAAGAAATGTGGATATAATATCTGAAACCGATATTTTAATTATCAACATCGACAAAATATCTGGATATGAAAAATTTTGGAGAACTAACGAAAAGATCATCACGAAAAAACTTTTGTCAAAGAATATAAAACTTCCATAAGAATATATAGTCTTCTATAAAAATACCTAAAGAAAACAACTTAGCATAAAGAGAAAAAAAAGATTCGTGAGGTAGAAATAGAATGAAGTAAAGTAATAATATTTTTATATATATAAATGTATCCGGTAAAAAAATTGGGAAAATTCTTCCCTATATTGCCTTTTTTTCGTTGATGATTCGAAAATGCATGATGGTAAATGATCAAGGTTTGAGGACTTGCATCGCGAAGGAGACAAAAAACTAATCTCATACTGGTACAGCAAACAAAAAAATAGTTTATATGAAAAAGAAATGAAATTGTTTTTAGATTTGAGAGAAATTATATGAACGAACAAATGAAACGCAATGTAACGGAAAAAATAACCACGAGCGGAATAAGAAAAACCGCATGCGTTGCGCATTTTACACAGCATCGGAGCTTGAGTACCACAACTTTCTAAAGGAATTTTCTCCATAAGTTATACTCAAAGTCTTAATGTAAAAGACGTCACGTCACAGAACACGAGTGAAACGTAACGAATGAGAAATATAGGAAGCCATGGTTTAAGGGGAAAGGTCAGCTCGTCCACGGTGAAAAAGGCATCAAGCGGGTTGCGAAGACCAAAAGAATAGAAGAGGCCTGATCCTAAATACGTCTTGTGATCACAGAGCGTTAAATGGCAAGTTCAATAACTGAGATTGTGTCCCTGATATTACAAGGAGCTCAAAGAGACGGGAACTGAACTCCTCACCGGACATGATTTTTTTTCTGTTTCTTTTGATATACCTCGATAACAGCGTCGCAACTTCATTCCGTGGGCATTTTTTTCGAGGTGACTGGGATTATGTGCCTGGCATCTATGGTTGATGAAGTAACATTCCTGAATCTTCCATTATTAATTAATTTTACATAACCCTGCGCTCCTCGTCACACGTCTTTGGGTCTGTGAATTACCAGTTTTTTTGGTTTCAGGAAGCGTTATTCAAAGTAATTGCGCTACGGAAATTACACTTTTTGTGAAAAACAATTTCTAAGGACGCACGGTTTGCAGAGGTCACAGGGCTTCCGAATGCCTCTCTGTAGTAGTCGTCCTTTGGATTCCCGAGTTTACTCGTCTCGATACTCTCTTGATGTCTAAAGCAGAGTCAAAGGGCCCCGAGAACAAAACGTCCCTGCGGGCGGTATTTCACTTTGTGGAACAAAAAGTAATCAGCAGGTGCGCCAAGCCAAGCGAATGCCTAGGGTGGTCAAAACAATGTCACAATGTTTGCCCAAAATACTTTGACGTCAGCTGCGTTATGTGATGGGGCGTTGTCTTGTAAACGGAAATAACGAGTAGATTTACGAATATCCGGTCTGAGACTGATTTCTTTTTAGGAACCTTTCCACAACCCCTTCTTTCCCAAATGAATTCAGAGGTTGACCGTTCTGAATATATTCGCGGTGGATTACCTCAAGGCAATAAGCAAACATAAAGACAAAGGGTTGCTTCCTATACCAAACAAATTACTAGTAAGTCAATAATATTCGGAGACTCCCCCGAACTTGAACTTCATCTTTCCATTCCCATCCTTGTATGATTTACCTCTCAGTCTGAAGAGCATAAAATCAGTGCTGGCCAGACTAGGAAACAATACCTTGCTCTAAAAACAAGCCGATGAGTTTAAATAATACATGTTGCTTGATACGAAAATCGAAATATATACTATCAAGAAATTAAGATTTTTCCACTTTCAAATAACGTGAAATGTACACCGCAGCCGCCAATTAGAATTAAATATAAGGAGCTTCAATTGTTTGTTTTTCGGACTCTGAGCCCAACACAGCTGGATGGGGAAAGAGAAAACGACGTTAAGATTTACAATGCACAAGGCGAGACGAACGCATAAGAGGGCGCCTAAGCCACAAGCAAGGAGAATTAATTTACGCCCTCGTTCAAGAACAAGCGTTAAGTGATAAATTTGCTGGGCAATACATTAAGCGAATTATAACGATAAGAGCCCCTTGATAAAGAACAGGAAATTAACTTTAAGTAAGGTGGTGAATGCCGGCTTCCCTCTCTTGAGAACCATTCGAAAGAGGTAAAGAAAATACTATCAGGGCTTCATTCGTAAAGAATCACCGTCCCCCCTCTACAAGCTCCAATGCTTTTTAGCACATCACGGAGAAAATATTGTAACTCGGTCGAAGGGTAACACATTAGGCAAAGGTTCGTAGTTTTCCGCGGCGTCTGTTGAAAGCCCTCCACATTTTTCGGGTTATCCGTCAGCATTTCTCAACTGAAAGAACAACATTTTCGAGAAAAAAAAACTAGCCACATTGAGCAGAGGTCGCCAGCAGGGGAGAGCTAGCAAAAAGGTTTTTCTATCAATCGAAAAACGCGGAATAAGATCCTGAAAACGCTAAGAGCACCACGTTGGCAATGTTTACGTATGTCTCGTGTAACGCGAACATCAAACAATAAAACGTGGTTTAACATCTACAATTTTTTCAACGATCATCTTTCAATACTGCAACTATCAGCAGGGTATTCAAGACCACCATCTACTTTCTATACGTTCTAGTAAACACGCTACGCAACGGGATGCTCAAGGGTCTCTTACCCATTGGAAATTGAGGTTCGCTATTTCCATCCTCACCGGAAATTATCAATTCTCTGCTTCCCGTATCAGCGACGGCTCTTCGCCATCTCATCAAGGAATCACGATTCACTCGGCCATTTCACAGGTAGATGGGACCGTAGGCGGGATTTGCGCGGGTATCGAAGACGCCGTCTTGAACGAATCGTTTCTGCGCGAGGTTTCTAGTGACAGGTTGAAAAATTGATGAGTGGAGCTCAATGCATTTCAAACTAGGAGAGAGGAATGAATATAAAATTCAGAGGAAACATCCCATTCCGTGCTTCGATTTCATTCACACGTAATAAGAGCCGATTGGACATACCAAATTGAAAAAAAATCTGTAGTTAGTAGTTATCCTATTGACGAATAGGTGGAATCGTTGTCTGGGGGACTGCAAGAAATAGGGAGCATTGAATTCGCTGAAGATGAAGACAGAAGTAATAACTGGAATATAGCGGCAGCAAAATGTTTGCAGTGCGAATTGTTTACATCGTTCAGGTCATAAACTAACGCATGAGCCAGAAATCATTTCCAAATATGAGCAAGCAGGGAAATAGGTACTTTTATTTGCCAGAGATCATTATAAAACAAATAGCGTCCATTAGTGCCCGAAAACAGGGAAAATCTTTGAAGATATTTATCCGGAAAAAGGGCAGGCAGGCAAAATCTTTGCATGAAGCGGACTGTATGCTAGCTTTATGTCTGATGAACATTCGAGAAAGTTTCTCGTGAATATTTGGAGTGCTAATTTCATCGACTTCAAATGTAAAAGAGTGTTAATATTAAGAAAGTATAACTAACGCACTTGATAAGAAAACCGCTTGCATATATTCCCATCAAATTGACAAAAACCGTCTCTAGGTTGCCGCTCTTTCCAAGCGACCGTAGGAGTTCCATTCCACAGCACCGTATTAAATTCGCCCTCCTTCCGGTGTGCGACGTGAGGACCACGCCACCGACGTCTTTGCTAAGGCTTCTCGCAAATATTCCAACGCCACAGTCTTCCACGGCGACGTCGAGTATTGGATATTTCTGCGTCATGCACAGATTCCATCGGAAAATGACGAAATGGTAGGAAAACTAGGAGGAAAACGGTCTAAGGGGCTATAAACATTTCACGAAACCGAAAAAGAAAGAGATCTTCAGTAAAAATAACTATTTTATAAAACATATATAGCCGGCTGGGTTAGCCTGGATGGAGCGAGTTCGCCAGCTAAACTTAAGGTCGCGAGTTCGAGTTCCGCCTACGGCATTGGTGTTGTGTTTCTCCAATAGGTTTTTTTTATTTAAAGAGGTACGAAATGAGCCGTCGAAGCACCCTATAAATAAGAATACTACTACTAAAATAAATATAGATGACTGATTTTAAGAAAATGATTTCCAAGTAAGCCATTAAGTAGATAAGATTTCCAAATGAGCAAAGTACGTCTGCCAAGTACGTAAAACAAAGCCTATATAAACGTCATGAGTTGACTCAAATGAGAAGATGATTGTCACACACAATTACATATTATATACATATAAATAAATAAAACTATGTATACATAAATAATATATATATGAAAAAATACACATTATACATAAGTTTATACATACACATATGATATTAGAAAATAAAGATAGTACCACATGGAGGGACGTACATACATCAAAATATAGATACTCTTACTTAAATGACATTATAATCGTACTGGTCCCCGACAAAATGCATATAGTGATTTCAAGACTAACAAATATTGGAATGAGGGGAGCCAAACATCTACCAAGAACCTGATAGTAACAATATTTTGAACCAGCAACATTAAAAACAGTAGATGAATATATCGTATATCTTTTACAACGCATTACGTAATTAATAAAGTCATTACACCAGGAAAGAGCTATTAACAGTTCATTCAAATATACTATGAGCATTAAAATTTTTGCTGACTCTATTGCGTTGTTCTTTTAATAATCTATGAAGCATAGTAGGCATTTTACGGTTATAAAGAAAGGTGAGTTTGATAATAGCGAGGAAAAGATTAGACAAATTGTAATACACGAAGTGGGGCCTAAGTTGTGACAAAGAGATGATTAGTAATCACGGATAGATAGATCAAACCCTTATATCTATCAACCTATTCATAAAATAATAGTAACATAAACAGCAGGAAGTAAAGGGAACCGGAAAAATGACCGTGGGACAGGAAGGAACTCTTGTAGCCGACAACAGTTGGTCGATGAAACAGACCGTTACGGAGACGAGGCTGACATTCTAACACTACATTTGGAATCCAAAAAACTACGCTTATAAATCACTGCTACCAATTTAATCGTGGATTCGAAAGGACAGATGGAAACCTTTCCGGAAATAGAAAAAAAAGACAAGGGGACGAGCCTTACTCGTAGTTCCCTCTTCTGGAAGAAGTTAAACGGTCCGCCGTGTAATGGCTCAGTTTGATAATGAAAATAAAATAAGGCGGCGGTGATAAATAGTTTGCAATAGTGTGGGGGAGGGGGTTAGAGGGGGACAAGAGTGGCCGAGGACCGCCAGATGGCGGGGACAGAGAGAGATTCATGCATCTCACCCGCTCGAGAGGCCCTCCCTCTCTCTCGACTGGTGCATGGGAGGGGCGTGTGGGGCTGGAGAGAAAGATCCATGATTGATGTCTGGAGGTCGCGAGGAGGAGGGGCGGGGAGGTTGGGGAGGAAAGGGAGGGCACGGGCGACCTCCTCGGGTGGCGGGGGATGAGGAGCAGCAGCGGGGGTGGGGAGGGAGAACGGCGGGGGAAGGATGGATGCATGCTCCGATGATGGCGGAGGGAGAGAGAGCGCGCGCGAAGCGTGGGACAGAAGAGGAGGGAGGGACGAAGAATGC
>WURS02035231.1:0-11460 GCA_011762765.2 Rhinocypha anisoptera
TTAAATAGACTGACTGACTTCTGAGAAAGTATTCCGAAGAACCAATGAAATCAGAGGCTTCCGGAAGGACATTTAATTCCATAGCTACAGGCAGATGAAATGAGAGTTACAAGATGCGCGAACATAGATGGACCATTTACACGTCCAGGAACAGAATAAATATCAAGGCGATAAGGAATTGTAACTGTTTTGAGATGCACCTGAGGTACGTGAGGAGACACTTGGACAGTTTTCCAAGGAACCAACACTATATTTCCGGCGATTGGCGTTATATCCGAATGTCAATGGCGTGAATAATCGAATGCCAAAAGATTGATAATGAGAAAACAGAAATGGGAACTGTGATAATTGTCACGGAAAACACACCTCCCTAAACAGAGATGGAAACACCGATCAAGGCAGCAGACAAACATACAACGAGGTCATCGGATGGATAAAAGAAGATATCGGAGATGATGCTGTGGGATGATACTGTGGGATAATGCGCACATCGAATTGAACGGTGAAGGGGCGACCTTCACTCCCGCATCGTAAAAGAGATAGCATCCTCCAATTGCCATGGAGACCGAATGGACAAGACCAACGTTAACACGGAAAGATGGTTCGTAATCCACCTTCCAGGACAAGGACTAATTGCAGTTGAAAACTGGCAGAAACATATTTCTAAGAAAGAGATGAAGACTACATCTGATGTCCAAGAGTATCCAAAGAAGTTGGTAAAAAATAGATTGCATCCATCGAATGTATCCATATGCTACTTTATTAAGTCCCGGAACTCTTGGGAACTCTGGAGACGTCAAGGATGCCATCACACGGCCGCACTTCATCCCCGTTTGTATCTCCTGGCGGGATGCTCTTCACGCCCCACGCGACGACGCCGAAATCGCTTACTCACTCCCCATCCTCCACTCCCCCGCCTCCCTCCCTCCACGCCGCTCAGTCATAATTCTCTCTTCAGTCGCGGCCCTCGGAGTATCCCGCTGCGAATATATACATCTCTTTCGTCACCTGTTACTTCTTTCGTCGAATTTCCACCCTACTGGTTATTTTCCTCCCACACCACCTACCAACACCTCATTCGTCTTTCTCATTTTTCGGCTATTTTTCTCCGTCTTGCCCCAAGAGAATTATTACAACGATTTTCGAGCTAGGGGTTGCATTCAAATAATAAAAGTCCTCGAGTCACCTTCGATATGAATTGCCATCCATATTCTCATGGGGAACATTCGAAAGTACAAGTTCGTCTCCATTTATACTTAACTGGATTAAATTTTAAGAGTGGGTATACTAACTTTAAAGATAAATTCTCTCTAATCTCATCCTAGATACCTGGTTTACCATTTTCTTTAATTGATACGAAAACTTATCTTAAATTAAATGTTGGGAACATCTAAGTTTCATGAAGGAAAGAAATTATTGCAAATATTTCGCAATGTTTAGGATACACACTCAACAATTAAAAATATATTGTGTAAGGACCTTGAGGAAGAGTTAACAATAAATAAATGGATAGACCCTTCTTGAAGGGATATTAAGGATTTACACGAAAATTCTCTAAAAATTTTGTACGTACGTTTTGTAATTTTTTTGTACGTTAAAGTGTACTTGATAATAATTGTAATTAATACCTTACTACGGACTCAGAAAATTTTTGGCTTCATTATTTCCCCTAGTTTTCCAGGAGAAAAGACCCTTTCCGTGAGCAAATAATGCTGGCTAGAAATTGTCTCTTTTCCTCTCTCTCTCTGTCATGAAGGGGCTGAGGCAACATTTTGTATCATTAAGGAGAGACAGGATACAAAACTAATTATTGAGAGAGAAATAATTAGGAAAGCAGGAAATGAGTAAACATTAAATCTACCACGCTACTACAAATTGAGCGTTTCGCCGGAATTACCCAGAGAAATCATAAAATCGCACATCCACACATCCTTATTTAACCAGGTATCATACAAAAGTAGAATTTCAGTGGTAATCTTCGATCTTTGCTGAGATTCCTTCATGGATTCCTTTTTGAAACTCCAAAGCCTTTCATGATGGATTTTTAAACGTTAAAGAGTGAGGTACAACATTTTTTTCGATACAATGGAATAAAAAATATCTAAGACAAACTAATCAATGCTAGAGGAAAAATCAAGACTTCTATGGAGTGTTTAAGCCGATAACCCTTCATTAAACTTTATAGTTCTTGGAGGGGTCAATCCCCTTTCTGGTAATATAATAACACGTTCTTCATATATGGTCATTCTTAATATTAGGGTCTTTGCAAACACATTTTATTGATTTCATTATAAAACCAGACAAATTATCATAATTTTAAAAGTAAAATTATTGTACTTAGAGCTCAGTTACATATTTCAATGTCAGAGTGGCAATTCAACTAGAATATTCTACTAGTGTATATGATCATCACGAGATAGACTTATTTTTAGTATTTATCGATAGCACTATAAAGTTCACTTTGTTACAAGGTTTTTAACTACCATTTTATTTGAGCCGTCTACAAACGTGTACAACGATATTTTTTTAAAGTTCATTCATGATACCGTTTTTCAAAAACATCTGTTCTTGTGACCATTTTTCCTGTGACTGGTGCCAGGGAGAAAATTTCGTAGATTCCTTGGGGTTTTATTACGATAGATGGAGTCGAGAAGTGAACCGAGCAGGTATTTCCTCCTTTGGACTGTTTTGTGCCATCCAAGCATCTCAAGATAGGGTAGTATGTTCATCTCGACATAGGTCAAAGATAAATCTTTCGAACGAGTTTTAGAATTCCCTAAAATATCAGTCAACCTTTCTCAGATAAATCTAAATGAACTAAGGAACAATAATGAAAAGAGAGAATAATTAATGATGATACTATAATCTTGAGTGTAATAATAGAAAGGAGATATTAATGTATTTTCAACTGGTAAATAATTTTCTTCGGTAAAGGTAAAGATTGCCTGAATGTCGTCGTTTATTTTTTGACATTACCATCTCCAGATCCTTCAATGAACAGTGATAATAAATCTGTAGGTCATCGGTACATACCATGTATTTGCAATTTCTGATACTATGAGGGAGATCACGAATATAAATTCAAAAAAATTTAAAATATCACGTTTTTAAAACGGACTAAAAAGACAGAAGAAAACGGAATGAAATGATTTCTCTTATTCTTGTACAGATTTATAAACCCATACAGATTGTCCTTAAGATTTGTGATTGCGAATTTTAAGAGATTTAAAATAAATGTAAAATTTAAAACGAAAAAGGTGGAGCGCATATTATAGATAATTGATTCATAAATAGTTCACCTAAGTCCATGCGTGCGTTTTCTCAACGACAGCAACCCCCAACACTCCCTACTATTATCGATAACATGCGCCCCACGTTTTTCGTTTAAAATTTTACATTTATTTCCAAAACTATTAAAATTCACAATGACAAATTTTCAGGACAATCTGTATGGGTTTATAAATCTGTACGAAGATAGGAGAAATTATTTCATACTTTTTAGTCCGTTTTAAAAGTCTATTATATATATATATATGTTTTCGTATATATTATTGGATATGATTGCATTGTCATCCAGTTCTGAGTTATATTTAAAGTTCCAAGTCTCTAGATTACAGGGAAGTGAGTTTAAAATCGATTCCCAACTGTGACCCGAGCGGGTAAACAAACAGACAAGAAAGAGAGTTAATAAAAACGTGATAAAAAGGAGTCCAAGACGGGTGTCAGGACCTGGAAATGGTAATGGCCAAAATAAACGACGACATTCATGCAATTTCTATAATTCAGGCCGGACTGAAGACACCCATTGCACAATGCGTGAAACGTCGCGTTGTAATCCCGAAAGCCTAGTTACAATCGCTAGAGGCCGCGAAAACTTTCGTCAGAAAATGTCTTTAACTTCTTCGGAAAAGTGATGTCTCAAATTTACAGAATAAATGTAACTTATGTTTCGTTCAAACAATAGCTACAATAACAGTAATGATAATAATAATAAATTGTGAAAGTGAAAGAGATGGAGAAACGGGCCAAATACCAAGATCTGCTGTGCGAACTAAGACAGTTGTACCCAGGATACTCTGTCAAACTAGTTGTCCTCGTCTTAGGAGTGCTCGGTGGCGTCAAGGACTCACTTAGAGCGAACATCAAGTGCGGGTTAAGCCTGCAAGGTTAAGGCGGACACGCACTTGCGGCAGGCATGCGGAAGACCGTCCTCCTGGGATCCTTTTGTATTCTCCGTTCTTATGACCCGCAAGCAGGGTGACCACATATCCGGCGGGTGCGGAAGGAGTCACCAAACTGCGAAATACCGTAGGAGTCCCCGGCCCTAATGACGGCAATGAAACCCGATGTTTGTCAGGAGCTCTGCGGGCATATATAAAAATAATAATGACACTAATTTTTTCTTCCAATATCCTTCCAGCACAACATCTACCTCGTTGGATTATGAGGTCCCTTTTTCAGACAGAAACTTTTCCTTCCGACCTATAGCTTATAATTTTTTTAAACGGTGACTCTTCAAATCCAAAACTCAGTCTATTTGCGTCGGCGAGCTACCAAAATCACTAATAAAAATATCGGTACCTATGATTCTGCATGAAATTCTAGGCTTATTCAACTACTCTTTAATCCAAACTACTTACCTATCCATCCATTTGAAAGTCATTCTTAGTTCACCCAAATTAGAAAGTAAAAAATCCTACGTCAACATCAATTTATCTTCCCATTCGTATCCTATATACCCTTTCAAACTCTCTTGAACGTATAGTGTCAACACCAATTCAGTGAATACCTCCTGATACAAAATAAACTTAACGCAATCCAGTCTGGATTTCGCAAAGACTACGGGACACAGCTATTCAGATTTCATGGTTTTCTTTTACGTCAGTAATGTTTTCGACCCAGCAAATCACAAAAACCTTCTGAAAAAACTTTGAAAAATGAATTTCTCTTTCTCAGCCCTAAACTGGTTTCACTCATACTTAAGCTGCAGGCGTCAAACAGTAATTGTTTCCGACAATTAAATATTATAGTGGGTCCTTATTACAAGTATGTGGGGTGCCACAGGGTTCCAGCGATTGTAACTAGGCTTTCTGGATTACACCGCGACTTTCCACCCATTGTGCTATGGGCGACTTCAGTCCGACCCGAAGACACCCTTAGCACTATGGGTGATACGTCATGGTGTAGGTAATCCCGAAAGCCGAGTAACATTAAGTTAAATATATTACAAATCCCCTCTTAACACAGAAGATAATGTCACGTAAATAAATCACAGAGGTGAATTGTAGAACGGAGAAATGTAAATGCCATGTTTGTCTCGTACAATTAGAGATCTAAACAGAGACTAATGCAAGCGCGAAGACGATAATTAGAATAGGTAGTTCAAATATTGTCTTTTTCCTGAATGCATCTTAAATTTATCTATTTTTTATAATATTGTTCCCTCATTCCCTCATTTGAATATTGTCCTGTAACTAAGATAAGCCAAAAAAATCTTTGCGGTTCCACAAAGTTATTTTTCACCGCTGACACGAAGGTGACATTCTATGTCGAAACCGGTCGCGGTAAAAAAATTTTTTTTGTGGAACGGCAGAGTATATTTTTTGTTTTATCTATTATCATCATGAAAGAGTACCACCAAGTGACGCCTGATATGGTCGCTGTTACTAATTTTTTTTAAATGTAAGTAGTTTCCTGCGTTGTGAATAACCAGAATGTGTACACAAGGTGATACGTGCCTGCTACGTGCCACGCCCTTGAGGCAGTTTGCAGTGTGTTTCGTGGATGTAGATAAACAGGATCTTTTCATGGATGACACTGGCGAACTCCCTTCTTCCTTTCTATCTCTTTCTCTCTCTCTCTCTCTGCCTTGTGAGTCACTTTAAACTACCGGGAAGTAAACGCCAGTGCTTGCGAGACAACGTTCAACATTCTCGCTTTTCGTCCATCCAGCCAACAGATGCTCAAAACATTCGGAAAACCCTTTTCCCCGTTCGTCTCTCAAAGAGGTCGCGATGCCACCGCCACACGAAATAAACCAGCACCACCTATCTCGCGTGCTGACTGGCCTCTGGCTCGTGAATCACTTTTCCCTCGGCAGCGTTGCCACTTCTTCAGACAGTTTATCCGTAAAGGGGAGCGAACTTATTTTCGGCCATTCATTCTCCTGCTTAATTAATTTGTTTTGCGATCCACTCCGTGTGAGTTCGTTTCTGTCATTGAGTCACTGGCGATTTTTTCCAATCCGAAGTTGAAGAAGCAAAGGATTGATTGCAGTAAAAAATCACCTTTAAATACTATGTTCTCGTATCCATCAGCAAGGTTTATTTTTCCGAAAACGAGTTCACATGCAATGGATAATGCGAAAGTAGCAAAATTTGTAATTTGCCTGAAAAATTGGGAAAAGTCTTTGAATCGTTTCAGCAATCTAACAATTAGAATAAGTTCGTGTAAAGGTGAGAGCAGAGGGAAATAATCCTATTTCTGCAATTGATGATGATCTCGCAGTGAGGGAAGTGGCAAGAATTGAATAGACCGTGGATAAAACCAGGACTCATACGTTCAAGTGATTTTTCCTTTCAGGAAGAATCAACGTACTGCCTGAAGTTGGAACGATGAAGCGATGGATGATCATAAATCAGCCGTAATCGATAACAGATGATAGCTTCGCCGTTACGTTATTATTTCTTAATGTACCTTTCAGGGCTTCCTGAAAAGCATTCCTCTACCTTTTTTTCAAGAGATAAACTATAATTTATCGAGTATGACACGGTTTTGAATGGAATAAAAAATAATGGACTTTGGTTAAGCTACATAACGTCGCTCTGAGGGAAGTGGTCGCTATTCCTGCCACGGAATCACGAGGTTTCCAATCCCACTGGGGGAATTCTTTAGTGACATAAATTTAAACCAGATTCGAGAAATTGGGCATTTTTGGCACAACAGAAGCCATTAATATCCCTTATCGGTATTTTATCACGACAAAACCGTGAGTCCGTCACAATAAATGAGTATAACTGCAACGGATAATAAAATTATTAACCTGTACAATAAATATTGCACACGTATCCATTCAAATTTATTTTAAAAATTTGAATCAGAGGCCATTAGGAAGGATTAGGAAGGGAGATTTGAGACTACTAAGATGTGGCTTTGGAGGAGAAGGTGAAGTCGACGGAGAAGGAAACCAATGAAGAAACGCTAGAAATAGCAACGGGGAGGTGAAGCAATTGCTGAGTGAAATCGGAAGAAGGCAGGAAAGGTGAATAAATGATCCGATGCCGTGTTGAAAGCTTTAATGGAGGGTAGAATATTGAATAAGCAAAGAGGAGAATAAGTAGTAATAATAAAGCAGGAAAATAATACGGATTTTTGATAGAATGAAAGCGTAGTAATTTATCAGCATTCTTATATGCTATTAAATTTGTCATACTATAGATAAATAAATTCAAATAAACCTATATATACGTAATAATGAATACAAAATAAAATATTTTCAATACTATATGCGCATATTAATTGTAATTCAACTTTTTAATTATAATGTCTAGAGGGAAGTGGAAAACATGACCTACACTGAAAAGTAAGAAGTGGTTTACGGGAATGAGACGTGATGAAGATGAAATTCAAACAGAGATTAAGGAGTTATTAATTAACACTAATTAGTGGAAATTTTTTCTGTTGAATTTCAGTTAAGATTCATTATAATTAAATACCAATGGTAAGACTACATATTATGCTTCGCCCGGACTGTTTGTTTCATGCCAGTATTTTTATGGCGTAGGAAATATGTAAGATTGAAATTAATTAATTTACAAAAAAATAAGATCAATCAACCCCGGAAGGGTTCAGATCGGGATCAGAATTTAGTGGGCAGGGAATTTAACCTCGAAGATTGTGCGAGTGGAAGGTTTTTGGAATTAAAGGGACAATGTGCAAAAGGACTGAAGTAATTTGAATTCCGATTGCGAAAGACTGGTGGAGGAAATAATGTGGATACCTTCAGGAGATGATGAAGAGATCTAAGGAAAGGTAACAATGAATAATGTTGCTCCGAACTGAAATATGAGGCCAAAGGGAGGTCAAATGTGATGTCATTAGTGAGAGAAATGAAGAAATAATTGGAGAGACGTGGTCACCCTTGCGCCGGAGAGTCTCTAGATGAGGAATGAACGCGTGGAAGCCATAGAATGTGAGATTTTTTTAGGTTCATTTGATGGAACAGGATTTGATTTCCCTTGTCATTATGAACAACTCTTTCACATAGTTTCAGATTTTTCTCATCGTAAAACATTATACTAGCTGAAAGCTCATCCTTTTCATTAATATTCTAACATACTTTGATCATTGTAATAATAAGATTCAAATGTACATATAACTCCTATGAAAATTTTATGTGCAACATATAACGTTATATTGAATGCAATTTAGTGTACAGTGAAACTCGTCTTAAGAGGTACCCCGTACTAAGCGCACACTTGTTCTATCCGGAAAAATGTCGTGGGCCCCACAGGTTCCGGTTAAGATAATTTTGTAACGTCTAGCCTATTGCTGGCCTATTGTTGTGATGTTGCTCACTGACCATTTGTTTCATTGTTGATGATGTGGAGTAGAATTTTGGATGGTTGATTGTTGGAAAGTTTTTGTTCGGTGCTTGTGTAAGGGCTTCCCTTGTGTAAGGGGATTGTTGTGTGGAGGAATAGCGGGGACTGTTGAGTGCGAAGTGGGGGGAGAGTGTGAAGTGAGAAACGAGAGAATAAAGACGTAAATTTGCAAGTGTGCGGCGTTTTTTTTGTTTACTCCCGAGGAGGAGAATGGTACAAATAATTCTGACGTTACGTGTGTCTGCAAGTGTCGACGGTCACGTTTGAAATTTTTTGCACGTTTTAGGAGGATCACTTCAGCGAAGAAGTCGGAAAATATTTTGCAAGCCCCGACATATCAGATCAGATCACTTTCGTAAAATCAGGAGTTAGTCAGTCGAACATATAGATTTAAATTGTAATTTTTTTCGGGAACAATTAGAGACCAAAATAAATATGACCACAAGCCCGGAGATTATAGTTAGATTAACTAGTGTATATAGCATGTTATCTTGTATGTTTAAAAAAAACTAGATGTGAGCCTGGAGATTATTATTAGGGTTATCCAGTCTATATATGTATAAGTATATTTTTTACTTATCTTGCAAGTTAAAAAAAAAACAAAATGGTAATTGACTTTTTTCTCGCATAACATGTTATTGAAATATTTGCATGTAAGTAATTTTCTTCAATGTGGATTATATCTTACGTATGCATGTAGGAATGCATGCGTGGTCATTGGTCACCACCTGCCGCACACGCTCTTGTCGTGACTTTCAGGGTATTCCGTATACATATTCCACTTGATTCCTAGAAGTTGGCTGAATTTTGGAAAACATTTAAGGTAGTGTGTTAAGAATGGGGGATTTTATTTATTTTTTTTCCGAGGCATACCCGAAAAAAAGTACTTAAATAGAAACAGGGAGCATTTAAACGAGGCGAACAAAAAAAACACGTGGAAAATAACCCCAAGATATCACGACGCCTTGAGAGTCACTAAAAATCTGTAAAGAAAAGTGTTAAAAACTAAACCAAAGGAAATAAGTCCCCGAAACAAACGAAAAGCGACAAAGGCGGGGTCCAACTCTTTCCTCCTTACGGTCACACGAATGATTTCCCGCGCTATCTATCGGCGGCGGCTGTATCCAAGAGCCTTTTATTTTATTTCACCCCCCCTCCTCTTCCCACCCTCCCCCCGTATGGTGAGGGAGCGGGTTGGGACCCTCCCTTTCTTCCGCCCGCTACTCACCATGGGCCTTCCACTCTTCTACAATCCATTGTTCGCGCGCACACTCATTTTTCCCGCCAACTCGTTCCCCTGACGGCGCATGGTCTCGTGCGACGCCATGTTTTTGTGCCGGTGTGTGGTTTGCGAATTCGCTTTCGTTCCTAAGTTCCCCCCTAAGTCATACTTGGATTAAAATATGCGACGACCTGACTTATCGCCAGAAAATCTACCATCGATTGGTTTTTTTTTAAATACCGGCTCACATTGAATGGTTGGGGAGAGAACGTATGAACTTGAGAAAAAGAGTTGAGTACGTGGAGCGGGACGGAACCTAACCTATAACACGTAACATGAGAACTCAAAGGGAAAGTTGGCTCATGCTATGAATTTTTGAGAGTGTGATACTAAAAACTATGCACTACACTCGAGGCATACTCGAGATGGGGCCTAACTAATGAAAAGTAACAGCGCTCTTTCAAGGTTTCGTTAAGTTTCCCTAGTACCCTTCCTTTAAATCCTAACTTTTTATTTGATATTCTACGATTTTCCGAATACCTATGTTTTTTACCACGACAGATATTTAGTTCTTGTAACACCTAAACATTTCGTACACTCAACGTAAGTTAAATTTCAGGCTCAGTTAAAATCAGGCTACCTTTGTCGAATCTGATGGATTGTTTTCTTGTTTTATAATGAAACCATACACTAGGCTTTATTCGTAAGAATAATTAATCTTAGTTGCTTTAATCAAGATGATTAGATGCAACTTTCTATCTGTCGCAATACGATCCTTTGCTCTCCAATATTAGAAACTAGTCAGCCACATGTTTTGATTTAAAATTTTTTAAAGGTTTGGTTTAAGTTTATTTTTGTTTTTGTTTCAAGTTCCGTTTATCTATATGGCTCTTCAGACCGTGAGAAGGGATATACAAAGATGGGAATGCAAGGGTTGAAGGAAGTTTAGGCTCAGAAGTGCCTCCAAGAATATGTTTAAACTAATGAAAGTGTGTAATGGGTCACGTTGTCCTGAACCTCCCCTTATATTGTGACGTGATTCGGAGTGAATCATTATCCAAAATGGTCCCCTTCTGGATTTATATACCATCCGATGTTCATATGAAGCTATCTGGGCTTTATATTATGGTAAGCAATTTAGGGGCCCCTTTTATGATTTTTTTACACCTGGCATTTTTATCAACCGATACGTAAACACACCTATTTCCTGATGCACCACCCATTCATTTATTTTATTATACGGCGTTTTGAGGATGCAGAATTAGTGGTGAGGGGAATTTTAGGGTTGTAAGCTATCTAAATATCTTTCAGACTCATCGTATAACGTCCGATGAAGGTGGTAGGTTGGAAGGACAGAAGCTGATACTCTGTATCAAAACCGGTCGAATAAAGGTACATATTTTGGAAGAAGAAAACGAAGGTAATGAGATTTTCGATAAGTAGGAAGGATAGGCTGAATATAAAGCCAGAAGGGAATAATTTGGAATAGGTAGAAAAGTTCACTTATTTGGGAAGCATCGTAGAGGGAAATGGACGCAGTGTCATGGATATTAGACGGAGAATTGCATTAGCAAAAGAGGCCCTTGCGAAAAGGAAAGAGTTAATGAGAGGGACCCTAAATAAAGATTTGAAGAA
>WURS02035242.1:0-11459 GCA_011762765.2 Rhinocypha anisoptera
TAAATAAGAGGAGGGTCGAGAGATTGGCCATCCTGCTAAGGTCAACACAGACAAATGGGTTTTTCCTGTATTGTCTAGCTCACAGGTTCATATGTTCTTTTATTCCGAGTGGCTATAAGGACAGAATAGCATCAGGAAATGGCAGACTGGTGCACAGATTCCAAGATAAGTTGTTTGGTCACTCCCCAGGAAAGTCTGTGGCATAAAACCTTAAAGATTTCTCTCATAAAATCACCACAAAGTCTCTCATAAAGTCTTCATTACAATGTAGATTCGTGAGGCATGACAATGTAATGCGTGTTTGAATCCTGCGATTTATGCAACCCGAACACCAACCACTGCAAAATCTAATCACTATAGCGATAGTGCAGGTATGACCAGTCGTAATAGCCGGCGGAACTCCCTATGTTTAAACACGTGGACCAACCAAATGAAAACGATCACTCCCTATAGCGATACTCTAGTTATAAGCCATACTCGCTGTAGCAGACTTCTACTGTAATCATAGTAGGTTTCAGATGACATTCATGTTTAGGAAAATTCAGTTTGTAATACTTTTATTTTTGTCTTCATTATTAGGTTGAAGTAGTAGGTGCTAGCAGCCTACCAATGTCTTATTGTGAGAGGATTTCATGTCAACAGTATGAAGAGCAGAAATTAACAGGCTCTCGATTAGCACTAGCAGAACTCCTTGATCAAATTATAATGGACGGGAAGATGGGCTCCAAAGAAAAAAAGAAGCGTCTTAAAACTGTAAGTCTTGATTTGATTTCATGTTCTTTTGCCAGTTTCCTCTCTCTCTCTCTCTCTCTCTCTCAGGAAAAGTGTCCCTTCCCATTTAAAAGACCTGAATTCACTGGTGACCTTCATTCAAGCAGAGAAGTATATTCAAGCAACTTTTGCTATGACATTCATATTGGGGATAAATAGTCTCGCTCTGACACAAACCATGCAATAAAACTAATCTTTGTTATGTATTATACATTTTTTGTTTGTTCATTGTATTTGATTTTCCTATGTGTCTTATCAATTATTTTGTTTTAACATATTTATATTTAACATTGTAATAGCAATGTACTCCAAGGAACCAGAGGGTTTCAGAGCAAATGAAACATATTTATATTTTTCTGTTCATGAATTTAAAAAAATTTGTTTCTGTTCTTGTGATCAAGCTGACACATTCTTACATATCTAGACATACCCCATATGTGCCTTCGATGTCAGTGATTTTCCGTACATATGCTAGTTAAAATGAATGGCTAGCAGAGCTTAAATAAACTTTCACCTCATTTGTTTCGCTGTACTGTTTTTCTACTGCTTTTACTTCATGCAGTCTTAAATTGATTCTTGTCATGAATAAAGGTCATATTACACTGTGCAATTGCAATCAGTCCAAATAGTCACATGGTAGAATTGGTGGAAAGGATGAGATTGCGCCCTACAAATAGGATTCATTTTATTTCCTTGCAGTTGGGAGTGTAGAACAGGGTGCAAGAGCCAATGAGGTTTCATAATTTCTTTGTGGGTTTAGGAATTCATTTTTTTCCTCGTCTCTAGCACCACAACTGTATGTTTTATGATCTAGTTCAAAAAAATTTCCATTCCAATCAGTGAGATTGAAAACCTCTCCTGACATACCCCAATAGTCACTAGTCCAAGTGATTGCAACCCATCTCAGTGTTTGTATTCACATAGTGGAATATGGCCTTAAGTGAAATTCAAAATTCTTGATGATTAGTGACTTGAATGATTACATTTCTTTACAGTTTAGAGAGGCATATCCACATATATATCACATGAGGTTCCCGTGTTACAAGAAAGAAGAGAGGCAGTCAAAACCTAGAGGTCTTTTGGGATTTGCTTCACTCTCTCGTCTCAGGAACTTGAGGATATAAACATTGCATCTTGCATCTGTGTATTTTTTAATAACTTTTTAAGTTTATTTTTGTTTTTGATCCAAAAATGGAATTATATAAGCAATCCTATGTATCAATGAGAGGGAGAATATTCAAGTCAATCTCCAATAGTTTTGTTACCTTTATTATTATGTATTTCTTTGTATGGATCCTATACATGATTATCAAGAGAGACTATCATGTACCTTATCAATTCCTAAGAAAGGGGCATGTCTCAGTTGTAATGCCATTGTCATTATTTTTTTATTTTTATGGCTTTTCATAAGTCTTTGTCGCATATCTGATGTGTTATACTGTTGAAAATGTTTGTAAATTTTATTAAGAGACCTTCTATCTACAGTATATGGATGGTGTCAAGAAGCAATTAGTAGCAACCACTTGTTTTTCTGTCATTGTTTAAGATATGTTTTATTTGACCATAAATTACAACTTTTTATGCTGTAGAGTGAGCAAAATTACATTCTGCTGATTAATAATTGTCATGTACAGTGCTTTATTGGCTTCATATCACAGATTTGATTTTCATAACCCCAATTTTGCACATATATAACCTAAAGAAAAGTTTAAATTATGTACTATTATAACTTATTGAAAACATGTCTGTTAAGAATACTCCTGTGTGCCATAGATGGGAAACCTATCATCAATCTATAATTGAATTTAATAGTTTCACGCTTCACTTTGTGGAGGTTGCCAATATCCATAAAAGAGGAAGGGCAATGTGCATACTTTTCCAGTTTTTCATGAGGGTAATGTGTGTTTCACCTAACATGATTAGGAGTCTTATGAGAGTGAAACATATAGTCCCCTTATTAAAATTTGTGGAATAGTATGTTGTTCTTCTCTATTATGGAGTATTCTATGAAAATGATGCATAAGTGAGACCTAAGCGGAAAAAGTAATTTACTTAATAAATTACTAAATTCTTTTAATTAGCATTGTATATAAAGGCCTGATAAAGACGAACCCCTAAGCAGTCACGATAACCCTTAAGGCTGAATGTCAGATGTCTGGTTTTTTCATCACCAATCTTGTTCAATTTTACTCAATCCATGGCAAGCAAGCACTGCATGTAGAGGGATAAAGATAACCACACCCTCCTCATAGAAGGTGACTAAAGGGTGGAAAAGAAACCAATTATTCAAGGTTTGGTGTTAAGGTGATTCTGGGGAGACAGCAGGTTCTGTCGCTTGTTTTCCTGAATACTTAGCTATTTGCTTTACCCCAGAAGGTGAATAGAATATATCAGTCACCAGTGAGAAACAATTTGGGATTGTCCAGTGGAATGTTTGGCCATTCTGGGCTAGAAAGTATTGACAAATAATGCACACAACAATTTTCAAAAAAAGTACAATAGGCCTTTGTTACTTTCATGAATGTATCTGTCGCAGGATATGAAAACCTAATAATACTATGAGACTAGCACAGAATTCCAGGTGGAAGATCGAGTAAATTAGAGGGAAAACTGCTGAAGCTCTGGACGTAATAGAAGATTGGTTGCAAACAACTTTTTTTCTAATTGGCGAGCAAGTACAAATGGAGATTACTAGGAATATGACATCAAAATTTATAAATTGTGTTGAACTTATACTGTTAAAATTACCAAACTGTAAGCTACCGTTACACTGATGAACTATTATCGTACAGAAAAATACTACTTGTTTAGAATATTAACTTAGTCACTTAAATCAAACTGATATAAACTAAGTATTGCCTCCATTGATAAAAACGAATATACTAAACATTCTACTATTGCAAATAACGTTCTGCTTAGCATTGTGCATCAAGTGATAGTTTCAAAATCATAATAAAATTCACAAGTTATTAATCAGATAGCAACGACAATTGATCGGCATGGCATTGAAACTTGATACTTTTCTCCATAACCTCAATGCACGTAGACTTTCTAAACTTCATTCCTGTTTGAAAGGAGCGTATCTTACTCTACATCTTTCAACAATCTATAACTACTTGGAAAATGCAATTCTTTATGTGACGCTAACTATAATCCTTTTTCACTGGCAATTTAAGGAAATAATTATATATGCCAATAGTAATTATTTTATGGAGATTGTTAATTTAAAAGCAATGCAAAACTATCCTTTACAGGATCGAATGCTGCCTTAAGAATGCATATTGTGTGAACAATGATTAGAACAAAATGTACATCCAGATTACTACCGCTAAACACTGACTCAGATACTTCCAATTTCAAATCACATAAATTTCTGACGAATTTTCAAATTGTATGACGAACAGTTTAATATGTTAGAATAAATAATGTCCCGTGAAAAAAAATACATTTTTCAAAAGCCACAATCAAATGGAATTGATAAGACAAATTAATGACAAAATGCTTCATGTTCCGATGTACGCAAATCAGGCCCAAATGCGAGGACGATGAATGAAAGTAGCAAACAAAACCTTGTAATAAACAACGAAGTGTCACGCACTGCACATATTATTGTATAGAATGATTGCTATTATATGACAAATGCGATCATGTAAGTTTGGCATTAATAAGTCTTGCCACGGAATTGTTTTTCAAAAATGTGTTGTGAACATTGCTTCCATACAGCACCTTCGCGACTCCCACTCGCAACACTACATTCATTTGATATCAATTTGATGCAATAAGAGAGGGAAGGATATTGCATCACTCTCAACATAGGGGAAAAAAAGGATAAAAACGTAGATCTGATAACCAATTGTTCTTAATTTTTAGAATCTGACCGTAGTGACACCAATTTATTATTGAAATTTTCCGATTTTTTAATCATTGTTTTATTGCCTTTTATAAATGCATGATATCCACAGTAAAATTTCGTATGTTGGTTGCTGTGCATCGTAGAATTTGAGCTGTAGAGTATAAAACAATTTGATACTATTGCTAGTTGATGAGAAATCACATCTTTAGCCATGGAAAACTACGAGGAGTTACTGCACAAGTTAGAAGGTAAATTATTATGGAAGCTCGATTTTCATTAATTGCATTGGTGTGAGGAAAATCTTTTGCTCTTTCTTACAAACAGTCAATTATTTTAAAAAGTATTTTCTGATTTTGATTATAAGGATTTTATTCTTATAGTCACTACAAATGAATTTTACTACATATGAAGTATTGTTGCTTATGCATTATCCTAGTCCAGTTGTGTTTATCCTTTATTTTTCCCGCGGCCCTAGCAGGCGAAAGAAATTATATTTTTATCCTTGACGAGATTGATATATAAAAGTAACTCAAAATTTTAAATAACCGTTGGCATTAGCACTACTTTTGTGCCTTTGTTCCATCTCCTAAAAGTTTTCTCCATAATTAAGCAGACGCTTTTTCTTTAAACTTTCACGCAGAGTTCGAGAGAATGAAGATGAAAGAATTACCAAAAGAACTAGAGGAATTTATCATAATGATAGCAAAAAATGGAGATCCAGTATACCCCTGGCCGAAAATTAGACATTTGTATAGGGCAAAAATAATTAATGTTCTCAACCACTTCTTCGAATCCAGTCCTTTGGCTGACACATCTCAGTTCTCATTTGATAGCATGAAATCAAAAATCCTGGAGCGATATGATACATTTAGAAGGTGAAGAGTATTATTAGTTTTTGTTACTACTCATGCTTCAATACATCAATTGTTGTATTGTTTATAATTTTTTAAATTATTTTTCTAGTGCTCCATTCACTATACAGCGATTGAGTGAGCTCCTGATCAATCCCAGAAAGGAATATAACCGCATAGACAAGTATATGCGGGCTATCGAGAAGAATTTACTGGTGGTCAGTGTGGTAGAACCAGGGTGTTCGTAAGTTGAATCTCTCAGACAATTGGGTTATTTTATTGCGACTTATGTTTTCTATTCTTGTTATGAAACTTGTCATCATAAGTGTTCTTCGTAAATCATATGGTGGCAGTGTTTCAATCAAGGTGGTTTTCTTCAAGTTTATGAAATAGTAGTTGATCTCAGGGATGCGGAATCCATTTGTTAGTTGGATAAATTAGGAAAGCGTGAAGATTTTAATTTGAAAATTGCATGAGTCGGATTGGCTCTTTTATTTTCGTCAATTATAAAAATTGGAATTCATTGCTGAACATCATGCATATTTTTAGTTGAATCAAGGCAATTGTTTAAAAAAATTCCGCATGCACTTGGCTGTATTTATCCCTTAAACATGTGTAATGATTTATGTAGATATATACAGGCATTCTCTCTCCTCTTGTTATACAAATGCATAAACATTTTGAAGGACTATTGTTATGATACTTCAAATATACAATAAGAGGAAACATATCAGGATAGATATTGAAACATTAGTCGGTGAAAACCTAATTGGGAAGTAACTTTGGAAGACAGAACCATACATATAGGCAAATATGGTTTATGATTAATGGAAAATTTTAGTGTTAGGAACTACAAATGTATGGAGAGGTTGAAAGATGATGGGATAGTTTGAAGAGCTGCTACAAACCAATCTTCAGATTGATAATCTCTGATGATGATTATAATTGGGGCGTCTCATTTTATACTCATATTTACCACTGGAGTTGTAGTATAACTTGTAGTTTGAGTAAAGTACAACCTGAGTTATAGGTTTGTGATTCCTTGGTGTTGTGCTTCCACATCTACTGTAGGTGGTGCTAGCAAACATTCTTGACGTGTGTATAAGTGCCTTTAAATGAAGACGTGGGCTGATCATTTTGTTGTTCTAGAAAAATCAATATTTGTACATAATATTTATATGACAAGTGGTGTAGTAGGCTAATATTTGTTGTCCTATTTTTGTATTTCCCATGTTTATTGCAAGTCCTTTCCTATAATGGAATTTTCATTTTTGTGTGACCAAAGGACTATCATGCAAATGTAAGGTTTCTATGAAAAAATATTCTCTTGTTTGACAACATTAGAAATATATAGTGATTAATTTATTCAACTTGCAACAGTGGCAAGAAAACCGTGAAAGAAGTTGGTATATATAATTTGCAAATTTTTTGGTGTTTAGTGAATTGGTGATTTAGATGCTATACAAGAAATCCTAGAAAAGTTATGTTTGTGAAAATTAGGTTCAATTTTGTAAAGTTCTAATCACGGTATACACATTAGACTTATGAGAGTCTCTTTTCTTCTAATAAAGAAAGGTATTAGGTTGTTTCTTTATACCTATCTGGCACTATCTTTCTCTTGGTGTTTGATAATAAGATATTGTTGAAATATTAGTCCATATTTCTCATTAAGACTTCTGTTTCAGGAAACTTGTACAATTAAATGGAAGCATAGATACAGAAGAAGGATTTCCAGTGACTTCGACATTAGTTTATGATGATTATCGTCAGAGGGTTGCAGGTAAGTTTAAAGGAATAGCTGTTGAAGAAGTAACATAGGACATGGAATTTCATTAATTACTTTAATATAAAAGATACATGAAATAACTAGGTTTCTTTACACAATTCTTTCTGGTAGCATCCCGGTTTTTTTTTTGCACAGCCATCACCAGGTAACTAGAGAAAATATGAAAAACATATGGCTATATATACATTAGTGATGAGGAAGGGTGGGATTAAGGAATGTTTCTGGGACAGGGCGATGTTGGCTACATTGTAGGTGAGGAAAGAGCCAAGCATTATGTGATACATCCGGCCATTAGGTTACACCATATATGACAACTAGTGTTGAAACAATGACCTTATGCATAGGGGGTGGGATATCTTGGGAAAAGCAGCAAAAGACATGAAAGCTAAGCGGTGGGCAAGTTAATCTGTCTGCGAAGCAATTTGACTCTACTAGGATGAGTCATCTTGTTCACATGAGGTAGGGGTTAATGTCTTAAGTTCGTTTTCTTTTAGGATTGATGGAGCATGAGGTTGCTGCAGCTTCAATCAGTGAAGATGAACAAACAGAAACACATAATAATAATTTCCGATGTAAGCAAGGTGATGATGGCATGAAGGAAGTTGGCGGAGGGGATGTGAGGAGGAAGGATGATGAGGGTGTCCTAGGTCACATCAGTTGCGACAATGGCCCTCAGGTCAGACATATTTCTCTTCTAATATTTAGTGGTTCTTTTAAACTTGTGATCCCCTTAGACATTTATTGTAAATGAAATAATAATGCACCCATTAACTGTATTCTACTCTTCATATTTCAGGCTAGACTTGGTGCAAGTAAGCAGCTTGGTGCTTTGGGATTAGTATTTGTTTTAGCCTAAACTTTCTCATTTCATATTCTGTGACAGTTACTTAAAACTATCATTGAAATAATTTTTTAATCAGTGTTTTGATGTCATTGTTACATGCTGTGATATTTTTAATTCCAGACCAGGGATTACTGGATCACCAGGAATTCCATCGCCTTGAGTTTTCGTTGGTTGAGGTAAGTTTCAATTTGTCCTTCATTTTTCTCTCAGGACTCATTCTGTCCTTATCATGGTCAATTATATGTGAAGATGGAGAGAGTGGCCATTGCATTACTTTGGAGCAAGTTTTACTGCTTCTTACCCAAATACAGTTTGGCATGATTATTATAGATGCATGAAATGGAGATATTCTTCCTTAGACTTTTCGTCAACAGTATCAATTTTTTTATCTTAGGTGGTATTATTTTCTTCATAATATTCTTTATTATATTGAATAACTTTATAATTCATGATTTTTCTAGATTTATTTATATCGTATGTGGCTTACTCATGTTCTTATTGAGATTAATTTAGTAATGCTGTCAAAAATTATAAGACTTCACATTATTGCCAACTGTATACTTTTTTCCTACATGCTTTCTTTTTATTCACTAAAATGATAAGCAGTGATGACTGGAGGTATATCTAGGGAGTGGAAAATATTTATATCAATATAATCCTGGTTCTTAATCTGGTTTCTCGCCAAATGTCTTAATAATAAGTGTCACTCATTCTCTTACAAAGTAGTTTTTTCTCCCCACAATCTCCTAATAGCAGTTTAATTTCTAAATCTATTTTTGCAATCTAGATTTTATATTTCATGAACTTTTTAAATATCATGAGATGCTTTAATTTTAGACAATATATTCCATCTTTAACAGATATTGAATTAATGTTCAGAAAAAATATTCATTACTTTCACAAAATGAGAAAATATTTATGATGAATTCTCTATGGTAAATGAAAGTCAGTTATTTAAATTAATTGACCTTCTAATTATTTTAGTAATTAGTGTGTATTTTTTTTATTGGTGCAATTAAAATGAAAAAAAAACACTTTATAAAGTTATGCTCCAGAAAATTTTCTATTCTAAAAAGAGCTGTTTTTCCATTTAATCAAGCTGAAATGCACTTCTTTTACCTTTATATATTAGCTTAACAGTTTTTTATTTGTGCATAGTATTAAGCGCTTATTTAATTATGTACTTTCACTAGAGAAATTAGAAAATTCACACCAGTAGCGATGTTGTATTTATGCTACAAAAACAGTACAAGTTCATCGATGTGACTTTCCCTTAATGATGACATTCATTTATTTCACTGGCAAGACCAGGCTTAAATTAGTGCTTATAATTTTTGTTGCCAAAAAGTATTTCTATTTTGTTCTCTTCTATCCCCCAGTCAGATACATTGGCCATTGTGGAGATCGTGTCAGAAGTGGACTGCCCACCAGAAGACATGAATGAGGACTCTTGTAAAGACTATCCTCTTGATCATTCCATGATGGACTATTCAACAGAAGTACATGATCCAGTCCCTGTGATGCCTGATGTTGACCATTGTGACACTGTGACAGAAGTGATATCTACGGACACTTGTGCAAGTGTGCCCACAGATGAAGGTTTAGCCCCCACTGAGAAAGACAATGAGGCCCAAAAGGATGAAGGTGACAACCTCTGTCCATTGGATTTTCCCTCTAAAAGTGCACTTCCACTCAGTGCATTAGAGAGAAGTGCAAAACTGGACTGTTCAAATGTTGATGTCATGGATATTGGAACATCGGGTGCTGTTCCTATTAAGATGGAGAATGAGTGCAGTGTTGATCTGAATAATTCGAATAAAGTTTTAGTTATTTCATCACCTGTGGAACCAGAATTTCCAGAAACCATTAATAGAAGTCCATTGTGTCGTTTAGAGGAAACTGACAGGTGCAAAGGTGATGAATTTAGTTACCTAGGCGGAAACAGAAATGAAAGTGCTAGTGAATATCCACCTGAGGTTGTCGTATGTACTGACATGTTCAAGGTTGAGTCTGTTAAGTCACTAGCAGAGGACAGCCAGGTGGTGGAGGAGAAGAGTGGTGTGGGGGAAGTAAGCTGTGGGAGCAGGACATTAGCAGGCACTGCCACTGAAGGTGGGCCTCTTGAATGCCAAAAAGAGGAGCTGATGAACAAGGAGGAGAAGGATAATGACTCCTAAATTTGGGGAACATGCTATCCTTTCATATCATCCAGGCGGATCAGTAGTTAACAGGTTAAATTTTCATTTTTGTAGAATAATGGGATTTAATTCTCAAAGTAAAATTTTGAAAAATATTTCAATGTAAACATACCTTTAATTAACACAGTAGATTTGCCGGGCTGGCTCTTTTATATTGTTGAAGAAATACTTAGACAAGTTGAATGAATGAGGTATCCAGTGTAAACTGATTGCTAATTTTTATTAGATATAAATGACGAGGGTTAAGTGAACTGGTGTTGTTTTACTGGCATTTTAAGTTAGCCATAAACTTTGGAAATATTATTCATGTTACTATCTATACCGTCATGTAATATGTGCTCCAGGGGCACTTATATTTTGAAACGGCTGTGCTTTTCCATACTGTATGTAACAAGTACAGAATTTTTTAAATTAAAATGTTTGAGTTGTTAATTTTGAATGGTTAATTCAAAGTCATGAAGGTATATTGATTGAATGGAAACACCTTTGCTCCACTTATGTCTTGCAAAACATATCAAAATAATAATAGCTGACTTGCATTATTGTCATGATTCAGTCTCATACATAGCCACTTCTCCTTGCTGAGTATTAATCATAGTTAAACATTACACCACATCCATACAGGGTTACTATTCTGAGATACCAGAATTTAGGTTTTTATACCAAATCAGGAATAGTAAAAGTATCGACTAAGTTATCTGATGATTGCCCATACTGAAAACAATTTTCCCAATTGACTTAATTCTTTTACAAAGTGAACATCAAAATCCATACGTTTTTCATTCTTTCATATGAGCTGTTCTAAGATAGTACACTGACACCTTTATCACATCAATTAACCACACATTGACCAGCCATATGTTCTTAGCAGCTTATTTACCAAAAAGGAATAATAATAATTTGACCTCTTCATTTGAACTTGACTTCAATCTTTGCCAAGCAAACCTCTTTATTTTTACTTTCACACTGTAGCATCACTCGCAAATATAATGGAATTACAGTCCTGGGTATTTTTTCACTGAGCACATACATTATTTTACTAGTCACCAATATTCCGAAGAGGTCATGGTAGCCCAGTGGGTAGAGTGCTTGACTATTGACCAGGGTACCCGGGTTCGAGACCGGGTGATGACCCTCTGGACACCTCCAGCTAAAC